>VZQC01001908.1:0-74282 GCA_009823505.1 Rhizomys pruinosus
TTAAGCTATCCCTTTTTGCAGATGATATGATAGTTTACCTAAGGGATGCTAAAAACTCCACCAGAAAACATCTAGAAATGATTAAGAGTTTTAGTAAAGTGGCAGGGTACAAAATTAACCTAGAAAAATCATCAGTAGTCTTTCTTTACACCAGCAATATACAAGTGGAGAAGAAATATAAGACCTTCCCACTCACAATAAGATACCTGGGAACAAACCTAAACAAAGGTACCAAAGACCTCTACAACAAAAATTTTAGGCCCAATTCTTGTACAACCCAGGGTCCCCTAGTCCAGTGGGAGAGGTTTTCATACACGTAATTGTGATCTAACAATCTACCTCCCCCCACTTCTTTAGCCCTTACAAACTAACATGCCCCCTCTTCCATGAATGGTCCCTGAGCCTTGGAGAAGGGGGCAAGAGAGTAAAATGTACAATGATCCTTTTTTCTTTGAAATGACACATCGGACCCTCAGGTCTGTCCAAGCTTTGCTTCCAACAGGCTGGTGGCTCATCCATGGGTCTTTTAAAATTATACTAATAAATCACACATAGCAAGAAGTACAGACACTTAAACAAACATTAATTATCATGAAAAGTCACATTCTGTGCATAGACACAAACGTCTGCATGGTATTTTAGTCTAGTAACTGCGACTTTTTGTGCAAAAGGATAGTAATAACTTCCTATTGTGGTCTATAACATCTTTAGCCACTAGAGGGCCACAAGCTTACTGTATCAGATGTGTGTTTAACTCCCCACCCCTGAAGGAGCAGGGTGTGGATCCAATTAAATTTTGGGGGGTGGACAAATATTAGGCTACCACTATCTGTGCTCTTCACAGACAAGTAAGGTGTAGCTTATGAATTTTTCATTACTCTGGAGACCAATTCCTTCCAGTGGTCTGCATACTCTCTGGCATCATGAAGGTCTGCTGTCCATTTGTAGCGCATGGTCTCAACACAATTTTTCCTTTTCATGTTAACACCATGTCTTCAGCAGTAGGGTATTACTGTCCGTTTTTTGCATGCACCCCCAAATCATAGGCAAATAGCCTTTGTTTTGGGGGGCTTTTAGAGCCCCCACAATTAGAAGCCAGGTAGTCATCAGAGGCAGGGCAGATTCCTGGGATCAGGGTCATCTGAGCTCAAGACTGATGTGAGTTTTCAACTGTATCCTGTAGCAGTCACTACTCCAGGGAACTGCCTCCAGACAGTACCTGGTAGGGCACAGTGTTTGCCTCCATGCCAATCCCTTTTCTATTCCCTATTTTCTTCTATGATGTGTCAATGCATTCAATCAGGTGACATCAAAGGCCACCAGCCAAAGACTTGGGTACAGATTATCTGCTCAGAGAGGCAACTGGATCTCAGCTGAGCATGAAGTTATCTCCTTGGCTGATGTTACTGAAGGAGCCATCTTCACCATGAGGCAGACAAGAACAGAGAGAAGGCAGGAGAGCTTAGCAATGTCAGTCTATTAGTGAACTCAATTTCTGGTTGTTTCATTTGGATGACTGCTAAGATGGGTCACTGGGTTCAGACTGCCAGCATGGTGGCCATTGTAAATGTTCCTTCCCATGGTGTTGGAATAGTAAGAAAATGTGTTCAAAATCTAATTACAGTTGCACTACTACTAATGTTGGGAATCCAACATTCTATAATTCCTTCTTTTTTTGCTCACATTCTTCTGTGGGGGATCCACTTGCTCATCATTGTTTCAACAAGGAATAGTGCACACAGGAGAAACAAGATAGTTTGGTGTGTGTGTGTGTGTGTGTGTGTGTGTGCGTGTGCGTGTGTGTGTGTGTGTGTACTTTTGAGAGAGGGTCTCCCTTTAGCCCCAGCTGGTTTGGAGCTCCCTATAATAGACTAGGCTGGCCTCAAACTCACAGAGATCCACCTGCCTCTGCCTCCTGTGTTCTAGCATTTAAAGGCATGCACAACCATGGCCAGTTAGTTTGATTTATCAGCTTCAAAAAAAATAAGTTACATTTTCTGAATTCTCTAAGTGAGATCAATGAGAGGTTTCCCCATGGATGGTCTTAGATCTTAGAAAGTTCTAGCAATGGCATTTTTCTCTTTATTTTCTTTCCTTTTTTCCTTTTTCCTCTTCTGTCCTCCTCTTGGCACCTGTGTGCCATGCCCATGGATGCCAGAAAAGGGCATAAGATTCCCTGGAGCTGGAGGTGCTAGGTGCCATGTAAGTGCTGGGAACTAAACCTGGGTCATCTGGAAGAGCAGCTAATACTCTTAGCCATCTCTCTAGACCCCCAAAGTCTCAGTTGTCTAATGACAATAACACAAGCATTTGCTGGGCCCTAATGTGTGCATAACATTTGAGAAACTGCATATAGACAGCATGATTACTAAGCTGTTAGTGCTTGTGTGACCAGTCACTGCTCACAAAAGGAAGCAAGAGGACCCAAAAGGTGGAGCAAGCTTTACTGGGAATGCAAGAGGGCTCTCTTTGGTAATGAGTAAGCTATCAGTCAGAGTAAGCTGGAAGTCAGAGTTTTTAAGTAGGATATGGGAGAAGTTAATTGGGGATTCACAATGCAATGGGGTTTGCCTGCCGTACAACTGCAAGATTGTCTGCTGAAACTTCTCTTTTCTGACTGGCTCTGATGAGGAAGTGTCTGTCAGGGGTCTGGATCAAGTACTTTTTCCCCTGTCTGGTTTCTGATGTAGAAAATAGCTTTTAGCTCCTGTCTAACTTCTGGGCCCAAAGTAAGGAAGTTTCTGCTTGAGTTTGACACAGAAGGTATTTCTGCCTAGGGTCTGGGGTTGGGTTCTGTGAGTTCTGACATTCTCCAACCTTTAGTTAGAGATAAGGGGTGGTGTTTTCTTTCTTAGCTGCTTTATGCTTGGCGGGGTTGTTGTGGGGAGGCAGTAACCAGGTGGAGAAAGTCACATGAACGATTCCTCAGGACTCAGCAGAGGCCTCCTCTGAAAGTCAGGAAGTCTCTGGCATAAGATGAAGGGTATGAGTTATTAAAATTAGTGTGAGTTAAAATTAGTGTGGAGGGTAATTTGGCACAATGAACTCTGATGTTGGTGGGGGGCGGCTGTGGAAGGGTGCCAAGGGAGAAGCAGGTATAATGGTGATTAAGACTGAAAAATCAATCAAAATTAGTGTGAGTTAGCTGTTGGGTGTGGTCTTGAAGGCATGAGACTACTGCAAGAATGAGCCCAATGGTGTGAGGTGTGAGCAGGGCATAGAGTTATGGGAATAGTCCCTTAAATAATCCCCATCCAAAGGACTGATGGTCATGGGGAGGGCACAGGGAGAGATAATGTGCTGCCCTCCAAAGGCACTGAAGATTGTACCCAATCTCCTGATTGGTTGACAAAGTAGCAACACTCCTCTCCTAAAAAGGCACAAATACCTCTTCTTTATGCTGTCAATAGATCTAAGGCTCATTTGAAGAGTAACTTTTGCCAGAGAGGAAAGCTGCTGCTATAATACCTGGATGGACTGGACTAAGAATCTACTGCAGTAGTGAGTTTTATATTGAATTCTTGGATTTCCTGAAAGAATTGCTGAGCTGAAATAAGAGTGTTCCCCAGGCTGCCTTCAGTGAGACCTGTGGCTGCTACTGCTGAGACTAAGCTGACCCCAACCAACACTGCCAGAGTTTTTATTCCTGGGGTGAAGTCGACTCAGGGGCTCATACCACTTTCTTTGGGCTCCCAGATGATCTTGAACTTCTCCTGGAGTGTAGAGGATGAGACTGGATACAAGCACCACCAGGAGGCATGGGCTGGGGATGTTGATATAGGTGTATACTAGACAGGAACAGAGAAACACCAGTCCTGGAGCCAGGGAAGTATCACCCTGGACTGTTAAGTTATTGATGGCAGAGTCTGAGCAGTTTGAGACTTGGGCTGCCCAGCATTCAGTCTGGTTGAGATAAAGGGGTGGAGGAGGCAAGGGGCTGGGAAGGAGGGTTGTACCTAGAAGTGGTTTGATTAGAAACACTGTATATGAGAGGGAGAAGTAATGGCTTTTGCAGTGATGGACAGAGGCAACTTTCAGAGACATTTAGAGTGGAGAAAATTTTCAAAGAGAGAGAGAGAGAGAGAGAGAGAGAGAGAGAGAGAGAGAGAGAGAGAGAGAGAGAAACACTATTCCATGAGAACACAAGTGTGGAGATGATGGAGATGTTGGATCATCTGCTATCTGACCTTGTCAAGGGATTCCAAAGCCTTTTGGGTGTGGGAGTTTTAGATGGTATTTTTTATTTAAATTGTGCTCCTGGGTGACTGTCCTAATGTAAGATAGATGCCTATAGCAACTGATTGGTCCTGGGTCCACTTGGTAGGGTCTCTAATTCTGAAAGTGACATTATAACTGACATTATGACATGCTTTGTCTGTATTCCATATCTGAAATTTCCCTTCCAATGGTATTTGAAGGGTAAGGGCAGCCCTCCCAGCCTCTGGGGTCCCTGCAGAACTTTGCATCCTATTCATCTATAAAGCAGAGATATCTAGGACATATTGCTGGTCCCTATCTACTCCCAGGACAGCTAAGAGAGCAGACAATGAGGATGTTAAAAGAAACTTGGATAGAAGGGCAAAAGGAAAACGGGAAACCAGAGTGTTAAAGAAGTCTAGTTTCCTGGAGTTTGGCTGCATTTGGGGTTGACAATATCATGAGGTAGGGTCCAGTCTGGCAGGGATTCAAGGGTACCTACTGCCGGTGACCAGTGTGGAGGAAAGCATAATCACCAAGCTGGATAGTGTGAGTAATGGGATCCTTAGACGGTTGAAAGATTAACTGATTGGCCTGTGACTGAATTAAGTCTCAGACAAGGCAAAAGGCAGGAGTATCTGGGTGGCAGAATGAGGAAGAATATTGCCCAAGAGAAAAGGCTGCCCATATGTGAACTCAAAAGGGAACACGGGGTATGGCCCTGATCTTGGTTAGGACTAAGGGGAGGAGTTGGACTCAAGAGGAGAGTAATTCTAGGGAAATTTCAGTGAGATGATCTTTAATGAGGGCATTAGCTTGCTCCACTTTTCCTGAAGACTGGGGTCAGTATGGTATATGAACTTTCAGGTTATTCCCAGGGACCGAGAGACAGACAGCATTTCGGGATGAATGCTGGACTATGGTCAGTGGAAAGATAAAATGAGGAAGGATATCAGAGAGAAGATGTGAGGCAAATATATCCACTAATTTCTGAGTGGTGGGGAAAGCTTCCACCCATCCTGAGAAGGTGTCCACCATGACTAGGAGATATCTGAACTTTTTACAAGGGAGCATGTGGGGAAAATTTATTTGCCAGTCCACCCCAGGTAGGAATACCCAGTATTGGTAAGGCTTGAAAGTGGGTGGTGGGTGTGTCCCATCCTGAGGAGGAACCTTGGCACATATGGTGCAGGCTTGGAAGACCTCAGTGAGGAGTGGTAATAGTCGAGGGTAAAAGAGGATTGGGTCTAGAAATTTGGCTAAAGGTTAGGTGAGGATGGACAGAGCCTTACCACCTGGTAAGCAATACTTATTCTTAAGGATGAGCCATCTGACCCATCCCTGTATAGCTCCCTGGTTGATTAGAGGCTGACTCTGTGAGGGTGAGTAAGAGGGGCGTATGTCTGCAGGGGCCAGGAAAGTAATGGTAGAAGGAAGGTTGCTAGCTTCTTGAGCTGTTAGCTCTGCTAACAAGTCCTTTTTCTTGGCCACAAAGCTAGCAGTGGATTGGTGATCCCTGCAGTGTATGACTGCTGCTTTAGAAGGGAGATAGATGACTCTAAATGTTTGAGAATGAGGGGGCCTCTTGTTCTTAGCCAGGGTTAAGGCTCTAGTGAGTACTATAAGCTCTGCCTTTTGTGAAGTGGTACCTGGTAGGAGCGACCCTGATTCTATCACAGTAGGGGGAGATACTATTACATAACCTGCTTTTGGGACCCTGTTGGGTGAGGGTGGAGCTCCCATCCACAAACTAGGTCAGATGTGGGTCTGACAGAGGTCCAAGGGAGATTAGGGGGTCTCAATAGGAGAGTTCCTGGAGCATCTGTAAGCAAGAGTGAGTGAGCTGGGTGGTCAATGGAAGGAGGGTAGCTGGGTTGAGGGGAGAGCAGAAGTCAAGAGTGAGGGATTCTCAAGAAAGGTGGTATGAAAGAGTGGTAGCTTGGAGGGAGCTAGTGTAGAGAGAGAGGAATGTGTGAGGAGATCCTTAAGGGATGGGGGAAAGAGCAGAAATGTCCTGTCCTAGGGTGAGCCTGAGGGCTTCCTGGGCCAGAAGGGTGGATGCTGCCAGAGCTTGAAGGCAGGGTTGCCATCCCCAGACTGTTGTATCTAGTTGTTTGGGAGCAAAAATGAGGCCTTTCATCTGTCCCAGTACCCTTAAGGCCCTTGTTCTCTGTGGTATACAAGATGAAGAGTTGGTTAAGATAAGGGAGTGAAAGGGCAGGAGCCTCAAGGAGGAGCCTGTGGATCTTCTGGAAAGCTGAGGTGACAGGCCCCTGGGGGTCTAAGGGTTCTGAGCATACACCCTTGGTTGTTTCATAGAGGTGCTTGGCCAAAAAGGCAAAATTAGGGATCCAGGTGCATAGGTACCCAGTAACTCCCAAAAAAGATGAGACCTTTGGTGGTAGGGGGTTTTAGGGACCTGAGTTGTTTTTTTTTTTTTTTTTTTTTTTTTTTTTTTTTTTTTTTTATTAATTTTTTTTTAGTTTCTGTATGTGTGTGAATGTACTGCCTGCATGCAGTCTGTGCACCCGTGTCGTCAACGCCGCGGAGGTCAGAAGAGGGTCTCGGATTCCCCTGGAGCTGGAGTTCTCCTGGAATTGGAGTTTCAGACGGCTCTCGGCCGCCATGTGGGTGCTGGGGATCGAACCCGGGTCCTCTGTAAGAGCAGTCGGCGCTCTTAACCGCTAGGCCATCTCTATAGTGAGATGGCTAGAGGTGGGGGTGAGGAGAAAACTCAGGTATTTTATCTGTGTGAGAGAGAGTTGTCCTTTAGCTGGAGAGACCATGTATACCCTTTTACCCATGAAATTGAGAGGTGTGTTAGTGTGTAGCCAAGATAGCTGAAGAGAAGGGGAGCAGAAGTGAAGATCATGTACACATTGAAGTAGAGCAGATGGACAGAGATCAAGGGTGATTAGGTCTCTAGCCAGGGCCTAGCAAAGTGTGAGGTATTGAGAAAAGCCTTGTGGGAGGACAGTCCAAGTGAGTTGGAAAGCAGTTCCAGTGTTAGGATCATCTCACATAAAATTATAAGAATTATTATAGCAGGATGTAGTGGGATGGAGAAGAATGAATCCTTAAGACCTGCATGCAGACAGTACATTCATACACATACGAAATAAATAAAATTAAAAAAAAAGATCTAAGACAGTGAAATGGGTGGTGGAGGAAGGAATTTGGGAGAAGAGAGGATAGGGATTAGAGACTATTGGTGTATAGGTACAATAACAGAATTAATTAGGCAGAGGTCCTGGACCAGACAGTAAGAGTCCTCGGGTTTCAGAACTGGGAGAATAAGAGTGTGGTAGTGAGAATGGGTGGGTTGGAAAAAGCCTCCTTTCAGAAGCTGCTGGATTATGGGTTTGAGTCCCCATTGATGTGTGAAGGTTATTGGGTATTATGGGTGGCAGGGATACTGGGTAAGTTCTGGAAAGGAGATGTGGTCAGGGACCTGATGAGAGGCTAGTCCTAGGAAAGAGGTATTCCAGACTCTGGGGTCAACCTTGGATTCTGGGAGAGGCCACGGCCCTTCCTGGGGGAGGAGAGGAGGGACAGGTATGAGCAGAAAAGTAGAGCTGTGGAGAGGGAAAGAGAAAGAGAGAGTTTCTGCATAAGGTCTCTGCCCAGCAATGAGGCAGGACAAAAAGGCATGGCAAGGAAGGTAAGGAGGTTTTTCCAAATAATGCATGAGATAGGGCCCACCACAGAGATCTGTGAGGGAAAAGTCTGGCCTGAGTAGGAGAGGAGAACAGACCAAATAACCCCCTATCTATGATCAGGGAGACAGGCTTACTTGCCAACACAGATATTACCTTGGGCTCCTCATGGTGATCTTGAGTGGAAAGGAGGGAAATGGGGAGCCAGGGCCCTGTCATTCTTTAGCCACCAGGCCCAAGATATCACCCAGAGGGCCCTGTGGAGCAAGAGGGGAGAAGGAAGGGGATGGCCTACTTTGACGAGGCGAAGAGGGACAGTCGACCTTCCAGTGCCCCCACTGTCCATATTCAGGGCTGGGTCCTGGTGGTGCATGAGGGTTTGGGCAGGCTTTAGCCCAGTGTCTGGTGTCTCCACATCAAAAGCAGTGTCCTGGTGGCACGAGCTTCCTCTGGATTCCCAGTCTTCTTGGAAGGAACCCAAAGAGCAGCAGCCAGCAGCTGATATTTCTGCTTATCTCCTGGGGGCCTTGTCTGTTCTTTCCAGATCTTCTTAGCCATTACAGTCTTTAAAGGCCATTTCCAATAGAGTTCCCTGGGGGTTCTGGGACCCCCTCTCCAGGCATTTTAACTTTTTTTCTGAAGTCTGGAGCTGACTGGGAAAGGAAATGTGTATTAAGGACTAGGATTCAGGCTTGTGAACTGGATAAACTCTTCAAGTGGAAGAGACTGTGGAGGAGGGGGTGAGGTAGTAGGATTTTGCAAAGGGAGAGGAAGGCCATCAGAGATGTCAGGATCAAAGCCTGAGGTTGGTGGGGAGGAATACAGAGGAGGAGCAGACAGGGAGGGAGGGGCTCTTGCAAGAAAGGATTTGGTGACTGTGGCAGGATGTGCAGAGAAAGGGTCAGGAGTGGAGAGCAAAAAAGCCTGGACAGAAGGAATTTCAAACCATTTGCTAGTACAGTGTCAGAAATTATCTAAATAGCACAGAATATTAAAATCTAGAGTGCCTGTTTCTGGCCAAAAGGAGTTATTGTCCAATCTATAACAGGGCCATGTAGTTGTGCAGAAGAATCCCAACCACTTTAACTTGATCATCTATCGGAGTCCCAGGGGTCTGACACTTTTAAGGAGGCAGCCTAAAGGAAGGAGGGAGACTTCCCTAGACCGAGAAGAACCCATAATGGAGGAGGAAGTAGAAACAGATGAGGAAGAGGAAGGTCTGAATGAGAAAATAAGAAAAGGAGACAAGACAGTGCTCTTGATAGGTGGAAGAGCGGGAGAGACAGGCAAGCAGACAAGGCAAGAGAGAGTGGAGAGAAGAGAGGAATGGGGAGAAAAATAGGAAAATGAGTCACAGACAGATGGAAGTGTGCCAAACATGTCAGGCTGCCAACACTGTGGAGCGTCTTCCACATGTTGAGAGGCCAAGAAAGAATGTGCTCCTAGTCCCAAGGTGGCATCCCACAAACCAACGAATGGGAGAAACAGTGGAACTGCCTGGCATATGGTATGAGCTTAAGAAGGCCACAGGCAGATCAGCAGCCCGGGTAGGAGAGAGGAGAAGGGCAGAGACAGAGATTTACCACAAGAATGAGAAGAGGAAAAAGGAGGAGTGGAAGAAAGGGAAGAGAGGTTGAGAATGCCTAGCTAGCAACTCCACTCACCAGTGGGGCTCAGAGGAGCCAGGTAACTGCGCTGGTAGACTAGAGGCACCCAGTGGCAGTGCACAAGGGTCTGGGAAAGAGAGAGGGAGAGAGGGACAGAGAGAGAGAGGAAGAGAGAGGTCGAGGGAAGGAAATTTCTAATTTTACCTGGACTGAATCAGTGTTGAGTGCAGGGCCGCCAGGTAGCTGGAAAAGTGTCCAAAGGGCTTCTCCTTGTGTTCCCGAAGCTGTGCAGGGTCCCAAAGCTGTCTAGAGCCAAAACCACCCAGGGGCTGTCAGCCCAGCACTGACACTACTTGCGCCATCCGAATCGAATCAGCCCACCAGCTGTGTGTGTGTGTGTGTGTGTGTGTGTGTGTGTGTGTGTCCTGAGTCACTGCTCCCAAAAAGGAAGCAAGAGGCCCCAAAAGGTGAAACAAACTTTACTGGGAACGTAAGAGGGCCATCTTTTTAGGAATGAGTAAACTAGCAATGAAATGGCTGTCTGTCTTATTTTTTAAGTGGGCTATGGGGTGGGGGAGTTAATTGCGGGCTCACAATGCAAAAGGGGGGCTTGGGGATTTATCTGCCATGCTACTGCAAGATTGTCTGCTGAAACTTCTCTTTTTTTGTCTTGCTCTGATGAGGAAGTGTCCATCACAGGTCTGGAGCAAGTACTTTTTCCCCTGTCTGGTTTCCGACGCAGAAAATAGCTTTTAGCTCCTGCCTAACTTCTGGGCACAAAGTAAGGAAGTTTCTGCTTGAGTTTGATGCAGAAGATATCTCTGACTATGGTCTGGGGTGGGGGTCAGGTTCTGTGAGTCCTGACATAAACTTCTTTGTAGTTATTTTTGTCCTTGTTTTGACCTGCTGTAGATATGTCCTTATATTTGTTTTGGATCCTTGAAATAGTGCCTGCTTGTGTGATCAGGTCACCAACTTCCTGCACACTGAGATTTATTTGTGTGTCTTCCATTTGCATTTCTTCTATTACAGTTGAGGGTCAAAGATCTTTTTTTTCTTACATATATTTAGAGATAGTGAATATCTTTCTTTGTAAACTGTGTTTTTCTATTAGATGGTTAGCTGTTTGATTATAAATTTAACTTTTTCTTTTATTTTTCAATATTATGTATGTGTATGATGTATGTGCAAGGTGCATGCATGTGCCACAGTCTGCATGTCCACAATGCACATGTGGTGCTCAGAGAAATGGTTTGGGAAATTATTTTTCTCCTTCTATGTTGTGTTCTGGGAATCAAACTCAGGCCATCAGGCTTGTGTGGCAGGTGCTTGGACCGACTGGAGCTTTTGATTACTATTTTTCGAAACCCCTTATATGTTCCTGACATTTATCCTTTGTAATATAAGTTAAAAGTGATTTTCTGCAGAGATAGAGCCTGGGATCCCGGCACTCAAGACCCTGAGATGGAGCCGGTGACCCCAGAACTTTTTGGAGCCTGTGATCCCCAGGACTCAAGACTCCGAGATGGAGCCCAAGATCTCAGGATTCAAGACATGGAGATGGAGCCGGTGATCCCAGCACTCAAGACACTGAAATGAAACACCCATGATCCCAGAACTCAAGATGCTGAGATGGAGCTATTGATCCCAGAACTTTTTGGAACCTGTGATCCCAGCACTCAAGATGCTGAGATAAAGCCCAGGATCCCAGCACTCAAGACACTGAGATGGAGCTGGTTATCCCAGAGTGTTTTGGAGAAAAAAAAATTGAAGGGAACAACAGCAACAAAGACTTGCTCAAAGAACTTACCCAAACAGTAAACTTTTGCATCTAAAAAGTTAAAAAAAAAAGACTTGAGAAAAAGATACAAGACAGGACTTTACATGTAAGGCAAAATGCATGAGTAGGGGGATGGGGCATTGATGGGGGTAAGGGCATAAACTTGATTATGAAATATTATATGAAATGCACAAAAGCTCAATAAAAAATTAAGGAAGAAGTGATTTTCTAACTTTTTTCACTTGTCTTTTTATTTTGTTTAAGGTAAATTTGGTCTGGTAAATCTTTTAAATATCTATCTATCTATCTATCTATCTATCTATCTCAGACAGGGTCTCCCTATGGCCCCAGCTGGCCTGGACTTCACTATATGGATCAGGGTGGCCTTAAACTCAAAGAGCTCTACATGCCTCTGCCTCCCAAGGGCTGGGATTAAAGGCATGAGCAACCGTGTCTGGCATAAATCTCTTAAATTTTTTTTATATTCAACCAATTTTATTTATTTATTTTTGGTCTTTATATATTTTATAATTTTGGTCTCCAACATTTTATGTAGACAAAAACTGGCCTCAAATCACACAGAATTGCCTTCCCCTGCCTCCTGTGTACTGGGACTAAAGGCCCCAGCTTATTCAACTAAATTTTGTCACATATATAAATACATTTAATATAATTTAGATATTAGCTTATTAGCATATTTTAGTTTTTATTTATTTTTGAAATTGCTTTTTTAATGGGTAAGGACTTATTTCAAACAAAAATTAAAGTTAAAAATCAAGCCTTTGGGTGAACATGCACCTGAATATACACATGTACAAACATATACACAAATAAAATATAAATTTAAAAATTTCAGGGCGTTTAGATGCACACACAGCACAACACCAGAGTGTGCTAGTGCGTGTTGGCATGAAAGAACTTCACCTGTGGACTGAACAACACCAGTGTGTGAAAGACCAGGTAAGTTCCACCTGCCTTGGTGCTTTGGGCACTCCTCCATCCTGTGGAGGCTTGATATTACCTGGGACCATCCAACATTTGGGTTCCAGCATGTGATGTCAGTGGAGTTAGACGTGCACAGGGCACAACACCAGGTGTGCCCAGTGGCATGGCACGAGTTGTCCAACAGGATACCAGCATCTGAGCCAAGGTAGCAACCCCCCCAAACCTGGTGGAGCGGTGGTGCAGTATTAGTGATTATAGTCTGCATAGCCACCAGAATCCAAAGAAACAAATAAACAAATAAATCCACATGCTGAAGATACAAAGAAAAAAACAACATGAGAAAAGTTCATAATAAATCCACACCGAACTCTACCAACCCTACAGAAGATTCTACAACAAGATCTCCCTGGAAGAAAACCAAGTCACAGACCTTAGAACAATTGTAGACTTATTCAAAGAAATTATAGAGAACTAAGAGGAGAGAATGAAAAGCTCAAGAAGGACCTAGAGGGAGATAATGACAAACTTTGGAAAGAACTAAAGGGAGAAAATGGCAAACTCCAGAAGGAAGTGGAAATGCTCGGGAGAAAATGGCAAACTCCAGAAGGAAGTGGAAATGCTCAAAAGATCCCAGGCCAAAATGAGAAAAGAAAAATGACCGATGAACCAAGGAGCTACAAGATGAGAATGACAGGCTCCAGAAGGAAGTGGAAATAGTAAAGAAATCACAGGATGAAATGAAAAAGGAAATTGAACATTCATCCAATCAACAAGAAAGGATGGGAAAAAGCCTCAGAAGTAGAATGGAAGGAGTAGAAAAAAGAATATCAGACCTGCAGGATAACATGGACCGACTAGAATGCTCAAGTAAAGATTATGAAAAATTAAAAAAAAAAAAAACCCACAAGAGTGGAACAACCAGGAAATGCGGGACACTATGAAAAGACCAAATCTCTGCATCATAGGGATAGAGGAAGGAGAAGAATCCCAAGACAACACTACTGACCAGATCTTCAACAGGATAATAGAAGAAAATTTCCCCAAACTGAAAAAAGAGAAACCCATACAAATACAAGAAGCACATAGAACACAAAACAGACAGGACCAGAAAAGAAATTCCCCATGCCATATAATTGTTAAAACTCTAGATGCTCAAAACAAAGAGAAAATACTGATAGCCACAAGAGAAAAACAACAAGTTACATATAAGGGGAAGCCCATCAGAATCACAGCTAACTTCTCAGTGCAAACTATGAGAGCTAGAAGAACATGGACCAAAGTAGTCCAGTAAAAAATTACTTTAGATGCCAACCCAGACGCCAACTATACCCAGCAAAAATATCAATTATAGTTGAAGGAGAAAGAAAAAATCTTTCATGACATGAACGAGGTGAAAGAATACATGTCTAAGAAAACAATACTTCAGAAAATCCTCGAAGTAATTCAAAGAACAGAGGAAAGAAGCAACTATCCCTAAGCAATTAAAAAGAGAAAGCAACGAAAGCATAACAGAGTAAATACAAACCTAGACCAAGAATGCAAACCAAAAATAAGGTAAAAGAAAGCAACACACATCTCACAATAGTAACTTTAAATACTAATGGTCTGAACTCCCCAATCAAAAGGCATAGACTGGGAGAATGGATTAGAAAACTGAATCCTTCTATATGCTGTCTACAAGAAACCCATCTAACCCTCAAGGATAGACACCACCTTAGAGTGAAAGGATGGAAAAAAATATTCCAAGCAAATGATACCAAGAAACAAGCTGGAGTGGCTATTCTAATATCAGACAAAATAGATCTCAAAGTAAAATTAATCAGAACAGTAAAGAGGGCCATTATATCCTTGTCGAAGGAACAATTAACTGTGAAGACTTCACAGTCCTAAATGTCCATGCACCAAATTGTGGTACACCCAACTTTATAAACACTACTCTGCAGGACCTCAAGACACAGATTAGTCCTAGCACACTAATAGTGGGGGACTTCAACACACCATTGAGCCCCTTGGGTAGAGCAACAGGACAAAAAAATAAACAGAGAGACATCAGAACTGAATAATACAATACACCAAATGGACCTCACAGACATCTACAGAAGATTCCACCTAAACACTGTAGAAATACTTTCTACTCAGCACCTCATGGAACATTCTCCAAAATCGACCACATACTGGCGCACAAAAGAAACCTCGAGAAATACAAAAGGATTGAAATTATTTCATGCATTCTAGCAGACTGCAGTACAATAAAGCTCAATATGAACACCAGAATAAGACCAACTAGCTACAAGAACACATGGAGACTAAACAACACAATCCTGAATAATGAATGGTTCAGTGAAGAAATAAAGAGTGAAATAAAAGTATTCATGGAACTGAATGAAAAAGTCAATACAACACAGCAAAACCTGTGGGATACTTTAAAAGCAGTCTTGAGAGGGAAATTTATAGCCCTAAGTGCCCACATCAAAAAAACAGAAAGGGCACAAATAAATGATGTAACACTGCAGCAGCTAAAAACACTTGAGAGACAACAACAAATGAACCTTAAACCCAACAGACAGGAAGAAATAATAAAAATCAGAGCAGAAATCAATGAAATAGAAACAAAGAAAACAATACATAAAATCAACGAATCTAAAAGTTGGTTCTGCTGGGCGTGGTGGCTCACGCCTTTAATCCTAGCACTTGGGAGGCAGAGGCAGGTGGATCTTTGTGAGTACAAGGCCAGCCTGGTCTACAGAGTGAGTTCTAGGACAGCTGGGACTACAGGGAGACCCTGTCTCAAAAAGACCAAAAAAAAAAGTTGGTTCTTTGAAAAGATAAACAAAATAGACAGACCTCTAGCCCAGTTAACCGAGAGAGAGAGAGAGAGAGAGAGAGAGAGAGAGAGAGAGAGAGACTCCAAATCAATAGTATTTGTGATAAAAGGGGAAACATCAAAACAGACAAAGAAAAGATCCAGACACTCATACTCCACTAAATTTGAAGACCTAAGAGAAATGGATGAATATCTGAAATCCTGGAAACCAACAAAGCTTAACCAAGAACAGATTGACAGTTTAAACAGATCCATAATAGTTGAGGAAATTGAAGATGTAATTATATCTTCAAAAACCTCCCAACTAAAACCAGCCCAGGTCCAGAGGTTTCATGGCAGAATTCTACAAAACATTTAAAGAGGTCCTACAAGCATTGCTTTTCAAACTGTTCAGAAGGATACAAACAGAGGGAATTCTCCCAAACTTCTTCTATGAAGCCAGCATCACTCTAATACCCAAACCAGGCAAAGATACAAGCAAAAAAGAAAACTATAGACCCATCTCATTAATGAACAAAGATGCAAAAATTCTCAACAAAATACTTGCAAATCACATACAGATCTACATCAAAAAGATATGATCAAGTTGGATTCATACCAGAGATGCAGGGATGGTTCAACATACATAAATCAATAAATATCATAAAACACATAAATGGACTTAAAGACAAAAATCACATGATCATGTCAATTGATGCAGAAAAAGCCTTTGACAAGATCCAGCATCCTTTCATGTTTAAAGTCCTAGAGGGAATTGGACTGAAGGGAACATTCCTCAACATGATCAAAGCCATATATAGAAAACCCACTGCCAATATCATCCTAAATGGAGAAAAATTAGAACCATTTCCCTTAAAGGCGGGAACCTGGCAAGGCTGCCCCTTATCACCACTCCTCTTCAACATAGTGCTTGAAACACTTACTAGGGCAATAAGAAAAGAGAAGGAAATCAAAGGAGTACTAATCGGAAAAGAAGTTAAGCTATCCTTTTTTGCAGTCGATATGATAGTTTACCTAAGGAATGCTAAAAATTCTACCAGAAAACTTCTAGAAATGATTAAGAATTTTAGTAAAGTGGTGAGCTACAAAATTAACCTAGAAAAATTAGTAGCATTTCTTTATACCAACAATAAACAAGTGGAGAAGGAATATAAGAAGACCTTTCCACTCACAATAGTATCAAAAATAATAAATACCTGTGACAAACCTAACCAAAGATACCAAAGACCTCTACCTCAAAAATTTTAAACCCTTGAAGAAGGAGATTGAAAATGACATCAAAAGATGGAAAGACCTCCAATGCTCATGGATTGGGAAAATTAAGCAATATACATATTCAGTGCAATTCGAATCAAAATCCCTATGAGCTGCTTCACAGACTTGGAAAAACATCCTTAAATTCATATGGAAAAAGAAAGGACCCCAAATAGCTAAAGCAACCCTGAGTGAAAAATGCAATACGGGGCGGGGGGGGGAATTGCTTTACCAGACTTCAAACTATACTACAGGGGCTTAGTCATAAAGGCAGCCTGGTACTGACACAAAAACAGAGCCGTTGACCAATGGGACAAAATTGAAGATCCAAATTTGAGCTCATACAATTTCAGCCACCTCATATTTGACAAAGGGACAAAGAAACCTCAATGGAGGAAGGACAGCATCTTCAGCAAATGGTGCTGGCAAATTGGATCACCATTCATAGAAGAACAAAATTAAACCCCTACCTCTCTGTACAAAAATTAACTCCAAGTAGATCAAAGTTCTCAATGTGAAACCTGAAACCCTGAAGGTGGTAGAAGAAAAAGTTGGCAACAACCTACAAGACATAGGCATAGGAAAAGACTTTCTAAATCACAGAGCAGCTGCACAGGAAGTAAGGTCAATAGTTGACAAATGGGACCTCATCAAACTCAAAAGCTTCTGTACAGCAAAAGAAACAATCAAGGAAGTGAAGAAAAAACCCACAGAGTGGGAAGAAATCTTCACCAGTGATACACCTGACAGAGCATTAATGCCAAGAATATATAAACTACTCAAAAAGCAAAGAAGAAAACAAATGACCTACTCAAAGGATGGAGTAAAGGGCTGAATAGGGACTTCACCAGTGAGGAATTAAAGATGGCTGAGAAACAAAGTGTTGAACATCATTAATAATTAAGGAAATGCAAATTAAAACCACTCTCAGATATCATCTCACTCCAATACGACTTGCTAAGATCAAGAAAACAAAAGATACGAAATGCTGGAGAGGTTGTGGGGAGAGGGGAACACTCATCCACTGCTGGTGGGAATGTAAACTTACATAACCATTATGGAAAGCAGTGTGGAGAACCCTTAAAAGACTCAAAACGAAAGCCGGGCGTGGTGGCACACGCCTTTAATCCTAGCACTTGGGAGGCAGAGGCAGGCGGATCTTTGTGAGTTCAAGGCCAGCCTGGTCTACAGAGTGAGTTCCAGGACAGCTGGGACTACAGGGAGACCCTGTCTCGAAAAAAGACCAAAAAAAAAAAAAAAAGACTCAAAACGAGTCTACCACCTGACCCAGTCATACCACTCCTGGGTATATACCCACAAGATTCATCCTAAGGCAAAGATACATGCACATCCATGTTTATTGCAGCTGTCTTCACAAAAGTGAAGAGCTGGAACCAACCCAAATGCCCCTTAACAGATGAGTGAATGACAAAAATGTGGTACATCTACACAATGGAGTACTATTCAGCGGTAAAGAAAGATGACATAGTGAACTTTGTAGGTAAATGGATGGAGCTTGAATCCGTTATGCTAAGTGAAGTAACACAGTCCCAGAAAATCAAATGGTGAATGGTTTCCCTCATTTGTGGATGCTAACACCAAATCCCCAGTTGAAAGGCAAACTGAACATTATTGTTATATTTCTGTTTATCTGAAAGCAACTGTGTTGTTATACTGTAAATCTCTCAAAGGGCTCTAGAATCCACCCACCTCTTATTTTCAGACTTTGTATATGGGTGGAAAGTATGTATCCATATTTTAGAGTAATATAAAATTAATGGAGGGAAATGTGAATTCCTTAACATAAAAAAAAGAACTGAGAGAAAGATGCAGGACAGTTATGGCAGAATGCATGATCTGGGGTGTGGTGGGGGAAAAAGAAAGGGGACTATGCCTAAATTGAACTGAAAAATGATGTCTGAAATACACAAAACATCAATAAAAACATAAAGAATTAATAGAGACAAAAAAATTAAATTTCAAATCTGAACTAAGTCCAACTGGGAACTAAATTTTGAAGTGGCGAGATAGTGTAGTGGACAAAGCACTGGCTCTGAAAGTGTAAGGCCCAGAGTTCCAATCCCCAGCACTACATAAAAATCAGGTGGATAAATGGCCATGCAATTCCAGCACTTGGGAGGCACAACAGTGGATCTCTGGGGTGAGCTGGCTAGAGTAGCTGGAATTGGTGAACTCTGCATGTAGCGAGAGACCCTGTCTCAGTAAATAAAATGGAGAGTGATGGAGGAAGTCACCCAATGTTACCTTTGGCCTCAAAGCACATACACACAGAAGTACATGCACACTTACACTCATATGTGCCCACATATATGTGATCACACAAGGATGCACACACACAGAAAAGAAAAGAAAAACTTGAGAGCTATTTCTCTAGATGTGAGGAAGGGGTGAAGGTAAGGAATTCCTCCAGTACCTAGAAGAACTGTGGTCATTTCCTTTCTTGTCCCAGGGGGCCTAGCTGGCAAGCAGAACAATCATGAAGGAGAACTAGTGGTCAGTCTCTGGGAGAGGACAGATGTATTTGGGCAGTAGCATGGCTAAAAGCCAACCATAGGATCAAATCCTAAGTAAGATGGACTCACTCTTGCCCCCTGCTGGGACCCTGAAAGGATTAAGAATGGCTTATGGAGAAAACCCTCTCAGATCTGGAGAGGCAGAAGAGCCCTGGTGCCCCTCATATTAACCATGTCTGCTTTCTGGAGGGCAGCAGGCCTCCAGAATGGTAATGCTGATGCAGCAGGAGGCAGGGGATCCTCTGAAAGTTTGCAGCCTATGGCTGGCCTGCCTGCTGCCCTGGTTTCCTTGCTATAACAAACATCATGACCAAAATCAACTGGAGGTGGAAAGTTTGTTTACACCTCCAGGTCATGGTCCCTTGCTGGGAGAAGTAAGGAGGAGCTCAAGTAGAAATCAAAACAGAAATAATACAGGAATGGTGTTTACTGGTTCTCTCACTGGCTCACTTAGGTAGCTTTTTTTTTTTTTGTCTTTTAAAAACAAGTTCTCCCTTGTAGCCCAAGCTGGCCTAGAACTCACTATAAAAACCAGGCTGGGGGTTGGAGAGATGGCCTAGCGGTTAAGAGCACTGACTGCTCTTGCAGAGGACCGGGGTTCAACTCCCAGCACCCACATTGTGGCTGAGAACCATCTTTAACTCTAGTTCCGGGGGAATCCAACACCCTCTTCTGACCTCCCCAGCTTTGCACCACACGGGTGCACAAACCTACATGCAGACAGTACATTCATACACATAAAAAAATAAATAAAGTTTAAAAACCAGGCTGGCCTCCATCTCACAGAGATCGGCCTGCCTCTGTTTCCTGAGTGCTGGGACTAAAGGCAAGCTCCTACAGTTACCTCAGGATCCTTTGTGTTTCCTGTTTTCTATTTACTCTGGATGGATGGTTGGTGCTATGATTTGAAAGTGATATGTGTAGAAGTTACAAGGCTACACTATTCCCCTTGACTAACTCCAGCAGAGATGGCCTAGACTCTATGCAAAGCCTTGAGGTCTTGAAGTACTTCCTAGAAAGCCTTCTGAGCCACCTAACGGTTACTCACTGGCAATCATCTGGCATTCTATAGTGTGCCAGAAATGGGCTCCAAAGTTGGATTTGGCTAACCATGCTCCCCTGGCCATATCCAGGCCTGTAGCTTTCATACTTGAGTTTCCATGGTGGTCCGTTTATCGATCCTGGTGCTGCTGTCGAGTAGTCATCAAATCAAAACCTGTTCCATGCTGCAGAACCACACTTCTTCCCAGAAGATTCAAGACAGTGGAGGCTCCCCTTTCCCCAACATGTTTTCTTCTTAGATCAGGATTTTCCTCGTCCTCTGAGGGACCCTCCATGAGGAGACATAGGCCATCATAGGTTAGGTTGGCCACTTGGCTAGTGTACTTCCCTGACGGCAGCCACTTGGGTTCAGCCAGGAAGCTGCTTGTGACCTTATTTACTTATTTTTATAATGACAAAGTTTATATACTAAAGACTGAGTTTTTCAAATACTTCCAATGCTGCTGAATTTTTTATTTTTATTTATTTTTTATGTGTATGAATGTACTATTTGCATGCATGTCTGTGGGGCTGAGTTTTATGCTATGCCTTTTCAACCCCCAAACTGTTTTTAAAATGTATTTGGATATTTTTGGCTTCTAATTACAGACTAGCAAAATTAAAAGTTGTAAATATATTAAGAATATGTTTTATTATTTTGTATGCAATACTCCAGAGAGAGGGAAATTTTAGCATTTTAAATTTTGTGGCTCCATAGTGCCATCAAAGACCAAAACTCTTCATCTATTTGGTTTAAAATCACAAGCACAGTAGTTCATTCTCTTAGGGTTGGCTCCTGTTGGCCTCAAAAGTTGCTGTTCTTTAAGGTGTCACATGCAGATAATGACAGACAGGAAACCATGGTTCTTCTTTACATTTCAGATGTTGACAGAGTAGAAAGCCATTATAGAAAGCCATGACAGGTCTCAGGTCTGAGTCCTGCCCCTATCCTGTTCTGGTGCAATAATGGCATAAGACATGACAATGATGAGACTAAGGAAGGAAGATTTAACCTTAGAACCTGGGAGGGACCTGCAACAGGTACCTGAACATCTCTATAGCAGGTGACTGCTACATCTCTTAAGCAAGTGACCACATCTCTGCAGCAGATGACAGCCACATCTCTAAACACATTACAGCTTTCTAAAGCAAGGAAGAAGAAAGAAATCACCTTTGGGCAGTCTTTTTTAAAAGATTTGGTGTGTGTGTGTGTGTGTGTGTGTGTGTGTGTGTGTGTGTGTGTACATACCCACAGAGGCCAGGACAGTGCTGGGTTACAGTTACAGGGAGATGAGTTCATCATGGTGGAGAGGCATTTGGCTGTGGAGGTGACTGGAGCAGAAAGCTGAAAGTTCACATCTTCAGACATGCATGGGAAGAAGAGAGAAAGCCAACTGGTAGCAGGGCAAGACTATGAACTCTCAAAACCCTCCCCAATCACATGTTTCCTGCAGTATGGCCATACCTCCTATTGGTTTCATGACTTTCACCAAACAGTACCATGGACTGGGGTCAAGTATTCAAACTCTTGGAACCTGTGGTAGACATTTCTCATCCAAATCCCCACAATAAACATTTTTCTCATTTTTGTCTAATATTTTTGAAATATGGTCTTGTTAGGTAGCTCAACCTGGCCTCCAATTCAAGATTCTCCACCAATTTTACTAGAATGTGAAAAACATACAATAATTCTTTAACTTTTGGGTTAACATATATGTGTTATTTTAGACTTTTAAAGATGGCATCTGAATAGTGTTATTACAAACCCACTAATGTAATTAATTTTGTGGTAAGTAATAATTGTTTACAATCAGTTCGATTTTAATTGATTTAATAAATTGTTTCACTCTCTGATTCTTCTGGCTTAATCAAAGTTTCATGCCATTCTAAGAAGAGAGAGTTTAACATTGGGCTTCATTAATCTTTGTCTTTAAGAGAGGGTGGAAACCTCTGACTCTGATAGTGGATGTTTTTATATTAAATGAGATCAGAGAGGGGAGAGAGAGGACAGGAGGAGAAGCATGGTAGGTCTCCTTGATGTTCTGGTGGGTAATTTGCTGAAACTGGAAACATTTTCCAGGTTATAAAACAAGAATCCCCTGCTGGAATGGCTCAGCAGTTAAGAGGATTGGCTGCACTCACAGAGGACCCAGGCTCAATTCTCAGCATCCCCATAGCAGATAACAACCATCCTAACTTCAGTTCCAGAGGATCTAACACTCTCTTCTGACCTCCATGGGTACACTTATACACACATATACGTGTAAAGTAAAAATAATAAAATATTTTTAACAAATTCCACCATGAAAATATTAAGCATGAGGTATTTATATCCAAGAACAGATATTAAATGGGTATTATATGTCCAGACATGAGCTCAGGATTGTTTTCCCAGGATTTAGGAGTTATCAGATTATTATTATTATTATTATTATTATTATTATTTGGTCTTTTTGATACAGGATCTCCCTGTAGCCCCAGTTGTCCTGGAACTCATTATGTAAACCAGGCTGACCTTGAACTCACAGAGATCTACCTGCCTCCTGAGTGCTGGGATTAAAGGTGTGCACCACCATGCCCGGCTCGGTTCATTATTCTACAGAAAGTATGTGAAGCCATGAATCTGCGTGATGTCACTAAGAAAAGGAGTATAGAATGAGTAGATTGAGAAGAGAGAGGAAAGGAGAGCTGGAGCTGAATGAGAGAGAAAACAAAACCATCCAACAAGGCTGAAAAGGAGCCAATGAATAAGACAGCAGGAGAAAGAGAGGACAGTATCTCCAAAGCCAGGCATAATCATCTACCCATGAAGGACAGTGACCAAATGACCAAGGGTTGAGTGAGGTGAGATGGTGAGGTAGCTCACTGTGGGCTTGAGCAGAGTGGTGGTCACTTGGTGACTTTGAGAAGAAGCATGGATGAACAGCAAATATATAGGGACTCAAGGAACCAAGCTCAAGAGTGAATGAGCAAAGTGACTGGAAATCATCAATATGGCTAACTTCCTGTATGATGAAAACAATGGTAGTTCTGTTGATAGGTATGGGTGTAGTACTAATTAGACCTATACCTATGTGAGATTTGTGAGTATGTACGTGCGAATGTTATATAGGCATGTGTGTATCCATAGTCACATGTGTATGGGAGCATGTGTGTGTGTGTGTGTGTGTGTGTGTGTGTGTGTGTGTGCTGGTGTATCTAAATGTGTGTGCACATGCATGTGGAGTCCTGTATCATTCTCCACTTTTACTTATTGAGGCAAGGTCAGCTGCCTCCACCCGCGGAGTCTCCAACAAGGGCCCAAGGGGAAAGTAACCTGAATGAGAGACAAACCAGACACAAAGAAGGAGACCAAGACAAAGATCTGATCAAGGTCTCAAAGTTTATTTTTTGTAAGGCAGATTATATAGGAGTGAGTAGGAGGAAATAGCCCCAGTTGGCATAGTTTGAGGCTGTTAGGTTGCTAGGTTACCCAACTGCCCATTGTTCTGTGGGGAAGGTTATGGGTGGGTGAATTCCCAAGAAGAAGCAGGGTGCTCCAGCCAAACGAGGCATGGTGTTCTAATAAGTAAACTATAAGCTTGGGCAGTTGCCTAGTGCTAGATGGATGAGCCTTGGGGAAACAGAAACCTAAGGTGACTCTAGATAGCTGTGGCAAGACCATTGCCTGCTGGCCATGGCTCCCAACAGTCGGCCACTTCCCCTGTCCTTGCCTCCAGAGTGTAGTGAGGATTATAAGCAGTCACTCTGCCTGCCTAGATTTTACCTTGGTGCTGGGGATCCTAACCCTGATCCCCAGGCTTGTGTGCTGTATCCACTGAGCCATCTTCGGATTGAAATACATTACCAGCCACCTGTGGTACCCACCACTGGAGTTGAGAGTGTGGTCAGATGGTTACAAAGTAATTCACAGTTCTGACTGATGAATTGGTGGCCCCTGACCTTTTCTCCTGTGGAGTCTGCTGGGGTAAGTAAGGCATTCCTGTTGAACCTGTCGGTGGCAGTTATATAGATGACTGTGTAGAATAATAGCTTCCTTTGATTCTGTAGCACTCCGTGGTTTAGGAAGTGCTTCCTTATCCATTTCCTCATCTAATTCTTATGAGAACCACTTGACAGAGGCCAGGCAGATCAACCTTTCACCAAGGAGGAAACACAGAAGGGAACTAAGGATTCTAGTGGCTGAGGAATTGCCTTCTGATCAATCTCCAGGCTCCTCTTGACAGTATTGGCCAGAACTGAGGCTGGATGAGCCCTATTATGCTTTCCTGTCTGATGTCTTCTTGATGTTTGTCTCTCACTCTGGTATATCAGGAGTCTGGAGGCAGCTCCCCTCTGCCCCAGGTCTGGAAGTCCTCCTCCGTGGTCTGAGACCTCTTTCTCCCTTTGATGTCTTCTGATTGTTTTTCACAGGTTGCATCTCAAATTTGAGATGATACCTGATTTCACCTAGGTCTTTAAAATCAAATTTAGCTCTTTTTAAAATAAAGAGATCAGAGCATTAGGTGAAATGACCTAATAGCCTAACAGATACTGTTTAATTTTGTGTTCTTCTAATTATATAACTACTTGTCGATTTTCAAGAATGTTCCGGAACTAATTTTAGAGAATGTAATCCACATTCAAGATAAAAGAAGCATATCCACATGTTGTGTGTAGAAAGAATGGAACTGTGGAGAAATTTGGAACTGAGGAAGTAGAATAAATTAGTCTGAATGTCTCTCTGGAAAAAGATCTGATCATTCCTTCTTTGACATGTGTTGTGGTTTGAGTGTGAAATATCCTCAGCTGGGGTTAGGGCCTGGGGTGAGGAATACAGAAGCAAGTGGGTTAGGGGCAGGAGACAGGACCTGAAGTTTCTTAGTCAAGATGCACTTTCTGTCCTCTCTATGCTTCTGGGTTGCTGATGCAATGGGACCAGCTGGTCTCCAGCTCCTGCCATCTTGCCTTCCCAACATAATGGATGTATGCCCTCAAACTGAAAATCACAATAAAACTTTCCTCTCCTAAGTGGCTTCTCTCAGTTATTTGACCAGACAGAAGGAAAGCAACTAGGACCAGTGTCACAATGACATCAGATAAGCACGAAGGTGCAGCCTCTGGTGTTGTTACAGGTACTAGCTCAGAGTGTCTGGTCTGCAGAATGTGAGTGCTGATGTGATCACCAATGACATGGTGAGGCTCACTTCCATATAGCAAGTGTGTGCAGGGTATATGTGCACGTACGAGACCAGGTATGTGTATGTGTGAATGTGAGTCAAAATCCCATCTAGAAACAGAATTTCCTTTGTCGACACAGACACTTGACTTAAGTGGATGGATTGTGACTACAAGGTGGGTAGTACAGGTTACACACTCAGACACTATCACCAGGGGGAAGCCATTATTGCCCTGTAGTAGGTACTGTGGTGTTCTGCCCAAGTCTTGTTCTTAGGGCTGCCCCCTTCCCCCCCAGGGCTGGGAATACCAACTATGACCTCTCACTGGGAGTTTTTCTCAGGTCCAGCTCATCCAGGCCACATCTTCCCCAGGCAGCACAACTCTTCCTGGAGGTATACTTCTTCCTGTGGGTACACCTCCTCCTGGAGGTAACTTGAGCTCTGACTGTCTGATGTAGCAATACAGAAGCTGAGATGGGACCATTCTGAGGAGTCATCAGGGAGGCCTCTCTTGTCTTTTCCACCTGTCTTGCCATATGCCTCCCAGATCACTGTTTAATCAGCCAACTACATGCTAGTCATTTCACCCTGTTTTCTAGATGTCTAATCTCAGGTCCATGGTGCTGGAGCCAAGGGCCTGAAGGTGTTGGGGTCCAAAGGAGGGGGGTACACACAGAAGTTAGGCTGTGGAAGCAGCCAGCTCCCATAAGGACCCAGGGCCAACACAGAGAAAGAAGAGATCCCCAAGTTTCTCTCCTCTACTCTCTTCTTCCATTATCTCACTCAAAAGAAGTCAGCACTGGATTCTGGGTAATAAGGTATTCAAGGGTTGTTTTGAGGGGAAAAAATAAACCACATAATGGACTGAATGGGGGGGCAAATGAAGAAGTAAATATAGTATTCTTCATTTACATAAACAGGAAGGATATATAAATATAGACATGCACATATATATAATACGCTTGTGTATAGAACATTTTTAGAATGACATAGAAGAAAATATAAATAATGGTCACTTTTGGCAGGAACAACTGCGACAATAGGATGTAAATTTTGTCTTTCATTCTCTTCAGATCATTTGAATATTTTTCATCTATGCATATGCTAGAGAAAATACTAAGTGAAGGTAGTGAGTGTCTTGGCATGAAGCAAGGAGAGAGATTGGAGTGAATGGATAGCCCCTTTGTTGATGAATAATGGCGAGATGTCTTGCCTGGAATTATTAACACCTCTGTGTTAATGAGGAACTGGGCATAGTGGAGTGAGGATTGTGCCATGGTTCAGTGCTATAATGGAGGAGGGCTGCAAGGTATGAGGGCCCAGACTTACTTCTTGAAAGCTCCGACTTACAGGAGTAGGATCAGGCTGAGGTGGAAACCCCAAGTAGATCCATCACACTTGGATGGTAGGACTGGAGGAAAACATGAAGCAGTGAGGACCTAAAGGTCAACAATGTCAGGAGAGACTGACCTTGGATGCTGTCTTCAAGAGGCAAGAATTCAGAGGTCAGAGTTTAGTTTTGTAAATAAAATAAAATATATAAGTCTATGTGTTTTGTTGAATGTATTTGTACCTGTGAATAGTATTAGCTTATTCCTGCTTTTTAACTTCATAGGGAGAGAGAATTATTCAAAATTTTCCTTAATATTTTAAAATTTTATGTGTTATGCCTGCATATATGTAGGTGTACCCATGTCGTGCAGTGTCCGAAGAAGACAGAAGAGGGTGTGGGGTTCCTTTGAACTGTAGTTAAAGAAGGTTGTTAAGTGCCATATGGGTGCCAGTTGAACCCAGGTTTTCTGCAAGAACAGCCAATGCTTTCAACCTCTGAGCCATCTCTCCAGTCCAAGATCTGCATTTTTAGTATCTAACCCCATAGTATGTTTTTTAAAGGGTCTGATATTTGTTTGCCAGCTAAAATTTAGGATGCTCAATTAAAATGTGAATTTCAGATAAATAAAAGGTTTCTTTTTAGTAAACATGTGTGCTGTGATATTTTTTATTTGATAAATCTGGCTCCTTTTTTTTGTAATGCTGAGCAGCACTTTAGAGTGTGAATAGACCACAAATTGGTAAACTATTGTATCGACTTTTGAGAGGTAGGTTGTTATAAACAAGGTCATTTTGGATATTAATGATCACATTGTTTGATGGATATATGTTTGCATTTCTTCATGGAATGATATTGAGACTTGCTAGCCATGAGGGAGACATTTAGTGTCTTGTTATAAGAAACCTCCCTCTCTAGGGTGGTGGCACATGCCTGTAATCCTAACACTCAAGAGACTGAGGCAGGAGTTGGAGGCCAGCTGAATTGTATAAAGAGACCTATCTCTAAAAACAAAAATAAATAAAATACAAACTCTAAGCAAACAAAGAAATTACCTGCCTTGGAAGAATTTGGAGTAAAGGAGTGATATAATCAACTTTGCATTTTTTATTGATGCTTTGTGTATTTCATACATCATTTTCCAATTCAGTTCAGGTATATATCCCCTTCCCTTCCCCCCACCCCACCCCTACCCATCCCAGATCATGCATTCTGCCGTAACTTTTCTGCATCTTTCTCTGTTTTTTTGTTTTGTTTTGTTTTCATTTTTTTAACAATAAGTGATAATTTGTGAGTACAAGCATCCTTCATGTAAAACCAATTTGCGAGCAGTTGTGCCCAAACCCACAAACATCACTGGGGTCCCATATCTAAGTGGGGGGGGGGCTGTATGTTCACGTCAAGTTGATAGAGTGTCCAGTCTATATTGTTGTAGTTTCACCATTCATCGCCCAATCGCACAAGCCTACTTCTACTAGGCCCCTCCTCTTCGTGCAGTATGTCCCTAGGGCTTAGAAAAGGGGCACGGTGGATGAGAAGCAAACGTCTACTTTCTACTGGTAGCTGTTTTCTCGGACTATTAAATTGCTGCTCTGTTTCCTTTCATGGTGCCAGCTGTCCAGGAATAACCTTTCGACTACTAATGAAAGCACATGCAATTAAATATTAGGTATTTAAACAGTATTCCATTGTTATGGTAGGTTACTTTTTGTGGTTCAATTAGACAAAGATGATTGGATGGATTATGTTAATCCATGAATACATTTTCTTCTGTTAAGTATGAAAGGGCGTGTGGTGGTTTTAACATCTCACTAAACTTAGAGGATGGTAAGTTGTTGCGCATCAGCGTATGTGGTATTCTCAGGAGCAGACTAATAGCCAATTGTTAATTTGGAATACAGGCATAGACGCCTCCTCTGTTGCACAGTATTCTCAGGCAGTATGAGGTGTAGCTGGTGCTGATGAAGTGGAGTACTTGTCTTGACTCAAGGAGAACCTATACTTGCTTTATTGGTTAGGGCCTTTGGAAACACTCTTCGGCATTCCAGAGAATCTGGTTATACTTGCAAGTGCAGTCTCCCTAGACATTTTTACCCATGTTTATATCAGTCTTCAAACAGCGGTCCTTATCGCCTCATCTTCCTGCAATATCCCAGTTTGGAGGCAATGATCCTTGTAACCATTTTGTGGGCTTGGATCCCCGGCCCAACGTCTGCCTTGGTAGAATAATCCATAGTTGATGTCAGAGCACCTGTATATAATTTGCTTTTAGTCATAGCTTAATGAGACTTTAGTATATATTTGGTTCGGAATAGAGAAAATCCTGTTCACATTTCCTATGGTGCCATTAGTCAATTAAAAGGCAGTTTTTACCGATTTTACAAGAGAAAACTCTATAACAGCTGGCTCCAAAATACAGCTGGAGAACGACCTCCATTCATCATCAGATGTCGCCTTATTCTATGGGGGGAGTTAAAAAGTCTCTTTTATTAAAACCTTTGCCAAGCCTAGAAGGTAAGCTTCATTGAGACCTTCCCACTCGCAATAGCCTCAAAAACAATAAATACTTAGGAACAAACCGAACCAAAGATACCAGACCTCTACAACAAAAAATTTTTAAACCTCGAAGAAGGGAAATTGAAGAAGACATCAGAAAAGAGGTACAAACCTCCCATGCTTGTGATTGGGAAAAATAAATAGAGTAAAAAAGGTCCATTCTACCTAAACTTGATACAGATTTTTAATGCAATCAACCCCAATCAAATCCACAATAGCTTCTTCACAGTTTTGGAAAAAAAATCCTCAATTTCATTTGGAAAAACAAAAAGACCCCCGAATTCCCAAAGCAACACTGGGCAAAAAGCAATACAAGGGGGATCGCTCTAAACCAAGACTTCAACTATACTACATGGCTATAGTCATAAAAAACAGCTTGTTACTGGCACAAAACCAGACCAGTTGACAAATGAAATAAAACTGAGATCCAAACTGAGCACATACAATTTCACAAACAAATTTCAGCCATCTCATTTGATAAGGAGGCCAAGGATAGAACACATTGGAGAAAGACAGCATCTTCAACAAGTGGTTTAGCAACTGAAATCACCACCTTAAGAGAATGAACTTAAACCTACCCCTCACCCTGTGCAAAAGTCCCATTCCAGTGGATAAAATACCTCAATGTGAAATCCAAAAACTCTGGAGGTGATAAAAAGAAAACTTGCAGGCAGCAACCTATAATAGGTGTAGGAAAAGACTTCTTAATATCAGACCTCAAGCTTCGACAAGAAATAAAGATAAGGACAATTGCCAAATGGGACCATCTCATTAAGCGCAAAAGCTTCGTGGTACATCAAAGGAAACAATAAATTAATTGAATTAAAACATATGGTCAGGAAACCTCAAGCAGATACATCCTGTACAAATCAATTAAGTTTCCAGAGTATACAAGTACTCAAAAAAGCAAATAAAAATAAAAACAAATAGTCACTCAGGAGATTGAGCAAAGATCTTAACAGTATACTTCACATAGTATGATTATATATTGCTTAGAAACACCTTAAAAAGTGTTCACATCGCTAATAATAAGGAAATGCAAATGTAAACCAACCTTAATATACCATCTTTCTCCAATAAGATTGGCTAGGATCGATAAAACAAATGATGCCAAGTGCTTGGAGAGGGTGTGGGGAAAGGGAACACTCCAATCCATTGCTGGTGGGAAATGTAAACTTGTGCAAGCCACTATGGAAAACAAGTGTGGAGAACCCTTGAAGGCTCAAAATGATCCTGCCCATTTGACCCAAGTCATACCACTCTGGGTCATATACCCGAAGACTCATCTTACTGCAGAGATAGCATGCCATGGCTCTATTATTGCCGCTCTGTTCAAACAATGGCAAAAAAACGGAATCAACCGCAAAATGCCCCGCAACTGATGAATAGATGAGAAAAGGGTTGGTAAGTACACATAGAATTACTAGGTGCAGCAGTAAAGAAAGACAACATCATAACTTTGCAAGGTAAATGGATGCAAGCTAGATGACATCATGTTAAGTGAAGTAAAACACAGTCCCAGAAAAAAAAAAATGGTAAAATCTTCATAATGGATGCTAGTACCAATACCCAGTTATAGCATATTTCTTGTGGAGAAGGGATGCATATTAAAAAAGAACACAACAGAAAGAACTGCATCAGAAAACTGACTGAAATTGTTACTAACGGGAGGGTGTGAGGGGTGGGAGAGGGACCGGGGTTGTAGTTCGATTGAGGGCAATATTTAATTAGTGTGAGTTCAACAAGTATCTAGTTTTGCCTAGACTCTGTCTACAGGACACATGTGTTTTAGACTTAGTAAAAGTAAATATGTTGTATATTAAACGACACTGGTTAAAAGGCGATACAACGGTAATGGTATCTGAGTTAATTGTGATAATAAATTGCCTGTTGTTCCCATTAGCTTTATAATTAAAAAAAACTGTATAGAACAATGTACTTTGGGATTGGTATAAAACAAGATGTTTTCTAAAATTTTGCTGTTATATAGTATCACCTGTTAGCAATCTCTTTCACATAGTAGGAGATTAATTTAAAAAAAATAAGTAAACAAAAAAAAAAAAAAAAAAAAAAGTAACCCAAAACAGCATGGGTGAACTTGATGAAATCTGTGCCTTGATTCACCCTATATGTATGTATAAATATACAACTGCTTTTTTGAGATGCATGGGTCAAAAATAAAAACCTAAAATAACAAAAGGGGGATGTAGATAGATAGGAAAAATTTTTGTCAAAAAACCTTGCAATTGCCAAATCTTAAAACTAACTACGGGAAAGGATTTGTATGTTCCAACAGGCCAGAGTATCACCAACTTAATGGCTGAGAAAGAAAATGCAGCTTTGCAGTGAGTAGGATGTACCAGAAAGTCCCAGCAGAAGGATTGACTCCTCTGGGCATTGAAGGGAAGAAATGCCTCAGATTGCTGCAGACATCAGGCCCCTCTGTGCATCCTACTAGTATCAACTTTGCATTTTGGAAATTTCCCATAGGCAGCAAAGAAGGGCCAGACTGCAGGCAAGGGTGCTGGCAGTGGCCATTCAATGTCTACAGGAGGTGATGGGTGTTGAACATTGATGGAGAGATATTTCAGGCAGGCTTTCTGAGATTCCAGATAAGCTGTCACTGGGAGGGTGAGAGCAAAGGAAGTCTGATGTCTGGCTTCCCGACTGCACAGACAAGGACAGTGCCTGCTGCACTGGCTGAGCTGTGTTCATTCAGTTCACTGTTAAGATCCTAACAGGTTACAAGTCAACATGTGTTTCCTGGAGGCCATATTCCACCTCATTAAGGAGAAAAACACCCCCTAAGGTGGTGTTTCCTTCAGTATATTTCATTAACACAATTATAATTACCATATTTAAAGGACTATCGTTGCCAGGCATGGTGGCGCGTGCCTTTAATCCTAGCACTTGGGAGGCAGAGGCAGGTGGATCTTTGTGAGTTCAAAACCAGTCTACAGAGTGAGTTCCAGGACAGCCAGAGCTACAGGGAGACCCTGTCTCAAAAAGACCAACTAAACTAAACTAAAGTAAACTAAACTAAACTAAAATAAAATAAAGGGCTATAATTATACAACATAAAGAGAATTTTTTTCCTTTTCATTTATTTTTATTTTATTCTATCTTATTTTATTTTATTTCTGTATGTGTATGAATGTACTGTCTGCATGTACGTCTATGCACCCGTGTCGTGCAATGCCGCGGAGGTCAGAAGAAGGTGTCGGATTCCCCTGGAACTGGGAGTTCTCCTGGAATTGGAGTTTCAGATGGTTCTCAGCCACCATGTGGTTGTGCTGGGGATCGAACCCGGGTCCTGTGTAAGAGCGGTCGGAGCTCTTAACCGCTAGGTCATCTCTCCAGCCCCAACTTTTTTTTTTCTTTTTGAGACAGGGTCTCCCTGTAGCACCAGCTGGCCTGGAACTCAGTATGTAGACCAGGCTGGCTTCAATCTCTGTTTCTGTCTCTGTCTCTGTTGCTCTCTCTCTCTCACACACACAGACATATTGCATAGATATAAATATTAAAATAATAAAATATATCTTATAGACATAATTAAATCTATAAATATGAAAATGTTTAAAAGGAGTTTCACTTACTTTGTCACTGAGAGCTTGCTAGTCCTGATGAAGTATTTCTTTGCTTCTTATGTTAGAACTGTGAAGACACTTGAGCTGTCTGAACCTCGGTTCCCTCCCCTACCTCTTAGACAAGGTGATACCATGGGTCTTGCACTCTTCCCACTTCTCTACCGTAGGTACCTAACCACAAATGTTCTTCACTTAAATTGACTAGTTGCTATGCTCATGGAGTCAGCATTCAAGCTAGTCTTGTATCTGAAAACAGCTCAGGTGCTGTGAATGCAGAGGCAGGTAGCACCTCAGCCCCTCCCTCCAAGCAGGTCTCACTCCTTATTTCATGCATATAGAGAGCCTCTAAGTCTCCCCCTTCCTCCAGGAAGTTTTGGGTCTTCTTTTTTTGGGTCCCTTGCATGGAGATCTTTGTGTCTTGATTTTGTCTTCAATTCTGACAGACCACAGACACTCAGGATCTGTTTGCTGTATGACATTAAGAAAGTTGTTTAATTTGTGGGTTCTTTCATCTGTAAAGCGAGGATCAGTAATAAAACTTATTTTTCAGTTTAGAATGGTGATAGAGGTAAGGGTGGGAAGCCCTAGAAACAGAACTTGGGGTCTCTAAGCACTCTTGCAAGGGTGGTGGGAGACCTGGCTTTGTTAAGTCTCTTCTCTCAGAAAGAGGCTGACTAAGTACATACTTCATGAAAGCCAATCTTTTGTTTTTCTGAGTTGGTATGGACTGTTCCTGCATCCTCACTGAGTGGAAGCTCCTGAGGGGCTGGGAAACCTTACCAAATGCTGTGCACTGAGCTGGGCTACCCGTCATCTCCCAGCACTGACAGGAAAGCCAGAGGTAAAGCCCTAGGGCAGTTTTCCATCCGTCCATGATTGCTCAGACAAGGGGGCTTCCAATTCCTTAGTTCATCTGGCAGGTGTTTAACCTCCCCTAGGGTACAGATGGTGAATTTCTGCCCTTCCTTCCAAGCTGACAAAAATTCACTCCTCTTGGTGATCCAGGGCAGCAACAGCATCTCTGTTTCCCATAAACCAGGAGGCAGTGGTTTCTTCTGCAAGCCCTGTTGTTGCAAAGATTATGTAAGACCTACAATTAGAGAGGAGAAACTCTGTACCCTGGAGTGCTGCGTATGTGTATGCACACTTGGAGAGAAATAGACATGCATAGATGAGAAATGGGGCTGGTAGAACCAGGGCAGATTAAGACCTTGAAGGCTAGAATGAACATGACTCTGTGACTACACCCTGAGGTGTAGGGTCCAAATAACATGGTTAAATTTGAAACTCCTGCTTTCTTTGCTGTGAAAATCCTTCAGAGATTTCTTGTTCCTGTTTTCCCTAGTGTAATGTCCAGCAGGAACACTGTCCTCAGTATTTTTTTGGGAAAAAAAGGTAGGTTATGAGAGGTGGCTGGTGTGCAGAGCCTCGGCACCCAGAGGACTGTGTGGAGGAAGAGGGCATTGTGTGAAACCTGGGTAACTGGATGCTGAAAGTTCTGTGTAGAGTCCAAGGCTCTGTGTGGAGGTGGAGGGTGCTGTGTGGAGTTTGGCACTCTGTGTGGAAGCTGAGGGCCCTGAGGCCTCCTATACTCCTGGGATATCGTTCTACTACTTACCTGTAACCCACCTAAATAAATACAAGGCTCTTGTGCACAACAGACCCATTCATGAGCTATGGTAGAAACCAGGAAGAGAACAAAAACATATGTCCTAGAAGCAGAGTCTATTGGCATAGGCTTGTCATCCCAGAAGCAAGAGGATCAGAAGTTCAAGGCCAGCCCAGGCAACTTAATGAGACCTTGTCAGAAAATAAGGAGTTAAGAGAGGACTGAGGGTATTGCTCACTGGTAGAGTAATTGTATGTAGGAACCTTGTATGTAGGAAGCCCTATATTCAATCACCAGTACTGGAAAAAACAAGAACAATAAAAGATATGTTCTGCCACCCAAGCTCATATGCAGCCTGAGCAGATCAAAGTACAATTAAGGTGTGAGCTGAAAGTCTTCATGGAACCTTAAGTGATAGTCTAAACACTTGACAAGTAGCACTGTCCTTGTTCAGGGTTAGGTCTGAAATGTCCTCAAAGGCTCCTGTGTCGAAGGCTTGGTCTCTGATGCAGTTCTGTCTGGGAGTGGAGCTTTGGGAAAGGTCGTGAGGGCACTGACCTCATCAATGGACAAATTCACTGATGGATTTATCACTTGATGGGCTGTCTGGAGGGGATACAGTTTAGGTGGTAGGACCTCATTGAAGGGAGTGGACTACTGAAGAGATGCTCCCCAACCCTTTCCTCTCTCTCTCTTACTTCCTGCCTGTTGTGAGGCGAGTAGTCCTCTGTCAATATTCCTTTGCTAAAGACCTATCTCACAACAGTCCTAGAAGCAAAGAATCCAGCCAAAATGGACACAAACTTCTGAACCATGAGCCAAAGTAAGCCTGTGCTCCTTCCTAATTGTTTCTTTCAGGGGTCTTGTCAAAACAATGAAGAGCTGGCCAATGCATGGGGAACAGCCACCATATGGTGAGGAAGCAGTACCAGACAGACCAAGGATGTCTTTCTGCAAGGGTGGGTCACTACCATCAACCTCTTTAAGTTCAGGCCCAGGCCATTGAGGGGCCTTGGGATGGACACAGGAACCAAAGCCACCTCAATCTGGCTGGGTGTTCAACAGGCAGGGCAGCAGAGTGTCAACACAAAAGCACAACTCTCACTTCAAAGAAGATTAAGAGTTTATTCTGGAGCCAAATATGAATGACCATGGTCTGGGAACAGAGATTCAGGTTACTCCAAATTCCATTTTCTAGTGTGGTAACAGTTTCATGAAGTTTTTATAATAATGGAACAAAGAAAAGTCATAAATCAAGACATTTTTCAAATACATTAGTGGAAACATTAAATAGGCCTTTAGGACAAAAGAGAACTCTCCAGTATAGGCCTCAGATGCTATCTGATGGCATTCTTAGCCTTTTGGTTGAGGAGAGCTAGGGCTTTGTTATACATTTCTAAAGGATTTTATCTGTTAGTCACAGGATGTTAAGTCAGAAACAAACTCTCCTTGGGTAAGGAGTGGCTATTTAAGAGGCTAAAGATGGCCCAAGATAAATGGTAATTAGTCTCTGGACCTGCAACATTCTAAACTCTCCATAAGCATGGAAGTTCTAATCAGTTGATCAGCCTTTGTAGAATGTTGTTTTAAGATGCAGTTTTTCTGGGAACCTTCATTCACCAGGGATACATTGAGGGGCCACAGAACTACAGCTGCTTTTCCCCACTGCACCAGAAGCATGTCAGTATTTTTTACAAATGACAGGCTTGTTCTAGAACAGCAGTATCCAGAGGGAGTTAGCGAGCTGCATGCATAATGGGACATTTTTTCAGAAGCCAATAAAAAAAATCAAAATTTGAAAAGGGGGTAAATTAATTTTACTATTTCATTTCATCCAACACCCAAAATGTTCTTATTCAGCATGTAGCCAAGATACATGATTAATGAGCATTTTCTTTTTTCATTTTAAAGTGGCCTCATTTGGGGATGGTGTTGGGCTACACAGGGGTGTAGCCGTGGAGAAGTTCATCTTGTTTTATTTTTCTTGGCTTTCTGGAATTGGGTGGCAGTGGCCTCCCCCTTTTCTGGAAGTTTCCTGCAGGATTTGCCTGTGGTTTCCCTCCGTGCACCACTTACTTGTCAGTGTTAATAGGTGCAGAATTTATGATATAGTCATCATGGCTCTTTCAGCTCTGAGCTCAGTTTTATTAATTATCTGGCCTATTGTTTAACACTGCCTTCCTTACTGAAGCAAGGCTTTAAGTGATTTCTCTAAGCTCCTTTGAATTTTCATCTGTAATTTACCTACACACTTGAGCTCTTGAAACATAGGCTCCAGTGAGTTAACTGAGGAAAAGTGTGTGCTGAGGCCTTTTTTTTTCTTGCTAGCTTAAGGGGTATTTTGTATGCTTCAGCGCCATCCTGTGGTGCCAGAGAAAAGTCCGGAAAGTGGCCTTATTTGTCTTGGAACCTCCTGGCTTAATGAGTAGCTTAAGGGCCATCTGACTTTTGTTATCTCCCTTAGTCTGAAAGGAAATGAGATTTGTTACTGAATATGGAAAGTCTCCTACAGGTGGCATGCTGCCTGCTGAGAAAACAGGCAATATACTGGATGCAGTTTAAGCAGAAACAAATCCAGGCTGCCCCGTTCTGTAATTTAAATTGAATTGTGTCTGCACTTCATGTATGGCTTGGCTAACCCTGAGAACCTGGAGTCTCTCAGCTCTTACCATAAATGTTGAGTTAATGTTGTCATCTGCTTTGAGTTAGGAGGTGGCTCTGGCTACGACCTCTGGCAGAGATGAAATGAATGAATGAATGCATAAATGAATGAATGAATGCATAAATGAATGAATGCATAAATAAACAAAAATGCACTGGAAAGGTGGATTGCAGACTTACTGGCTTTTCCTTGTTTGGCAATCGAGTAGAGTATCAGATATGAAGGAAGGCATGTGAGGGCTGGGAGCTCTATCCATAAAGTGCTGGCCTTGCAGCAGGAGGACCTGAGTACAATCCTCAGAACCTGGGTGAAAAATCTGGGCATGATAAAAATAAATTAAAAGGGGGTGGTGCTGGAGAGATGGCTCAGCAGTTAAGAGCAGTGGCCGATCTTGCAGAAGATGCAAGTTCTGTTACCAGCACCCACATGGTGGCTAACAACTGTCCATAACTTGAGCTCCAGGGGATCCAACATTCTCTTCTGGCAATGCATGACATGGGTGCACTTAGATATGTGCATATAAAATAAAATAAGAATTAATAATTTTAAAATTCTGGGCATGGTATCATTCTTGTCACTTGGGTTAATTAGATATATATATATATATATATAATGTTAATTTATGTTATTTTTTTCTTGAGATAGGGCATTCTTGTAGCCCCAGCTGGCCTGGAACTTGCTATGCAGACCAGGCTGGCTTCTATCACACAAAGATCTACCTGCCTCTGCCTCCTAAGAGCTGGAACTAATGATATGGGTATGCTTATGGTAGCACTCTTGAGAATTCAGCTTTGGGGTGGTGTGGACAAGTGGATCCCACTCACTGACCAGACAGTCTAACCTACTTGGCAAGCTCCAGACTTGTCTCCAAAAAAAAAGGTAGGTGGAGCCTAGGTAATTACAGCCAAAATTGTCTGCTGTTTTCCACATGTGTATGTATAAACATGAGAGAGAGAGAGAGAGAGAGAGAGAGAGAGAGAGAGAGAGAGAGAGAGATCTGAGCCAGCAGGATTTCAAAACATGTTCCAATAAAGGAAAGGAGGAATGGTTTTATTAACAGGGACAATCAATCCTCTCTTTCAGTCCTGCACAATGGCTCCCTGTATGCTGCAGCGCCCTTCTCTTCAGTCATAAGGCACTTGCAAAGTCAGATTGGAAATAAAACCAGCACGGTCTGTGGCTTTTGGAGGGGAGGCAACCTGTGGAGCTATCTGCTCTTTGTTTTATTTTTCAAGTTTTGCTAAGGTTCATGGCAGCCATGAGTATCAGCTACCCCTGGAAACTGTGGTATGGGAGGGGAGAGAGTGGCCTTGGAAAAGGGCCTCTGAAATAAAACCTCTTTCTCATCAGGTGGCCCCAGCACTTAGAGTTTTGGAGTACATCTCCCATTTCTGTAAAGGCATAGAAGGCCTTAAAAGTGCCATTTTGCTAAGAAAGCAATTTAAGCTTTTATCTGACACTTTAGCTATAGCATAAAAGTGCATGTTATATGGGTTCTGTGGAAGACTTGTTTTAATGAAAGTGGGTGAAGAGTATTTCAGCATGAGACACTGCAAGAGGTAAGGACATTCCTGCTCAAATGCTACCTGAGGCTGCAGACTATCTACATGTCTACACATCTGGATCTGAAGTGCAGGAGACTGAGTCTAGGGCAGAAAACATCACTACCTTAACACCACAATGAAGACTTGGCTAGCATTTATTTCTTTGTTTAGCTTGGGCTTTGGAACAATACCCAAGATCTTTTGTTACCCTGGCAACAAGAGAGGAGTTGCTGATTGAAATGTCTTACCCAAGATGGGGTAAGTGCAAATTTAAATCCTGTTGCAGTGTAGACTTGGAGCCATGTGGTAGCTTGAGTAAGAAATGTCACCTGTGTAGGCTCATGTATTTGGTCCTCACTTAGTGGCATTGTTTGGGAAGGTTATGGAACCTTTCAGGGGTTTCAGAAGTTTGCTGTCTCTCTGTTTGTGTCTGTCATTGAAGATGTGAACATTCAGCCTCCTGCTCCGGCCACCTGAAACCATGCCTTCCCTGCCATTATGAACTCTCCCTGGAACTGTAAGCCCAAATAAACTCTTTCTACAAGTTCCCTTGGTCATGGTATTTTATCATAGCAACAGAAAAATAATCAGTACAGGCAAATAGTACCCAGTGAGTCACAGACTAAAGCACTAGAAATATGGCTGATTCAGGGAGGGGCAAGGACAGGTGGAAATGGGGCTGGAGAACTCACGCATATACATTAAATAAAAATAAATAAATCTTTTTAAAAAGAAGAGCAGACAGAAACCTGAGTGGTCATGATTGTGGGCTGAGTAGAACTTGTCAGGGTCCCTGAGTAGAAGTCTCTCTGACTTGCCTTTGAATATTTTATAGTAAAAAATAAATCAAGGGTCTGGAGAGTGGCTCAGTGGTTAAGAAGACTTGCTGTTCTTCCAGAGGATCTGGGTTTGATGCCCAGCACCCACATGGTAACTAACAATGGTCTGTAACACCAGTTCCAGGGCATCCATTGTTTCTTCTGGTCTCCACAGGCATTGTACAATACAGGTGCACTTACATACATGCAGACAATACACTCATACACATAAAAATAAAAATAATAAAAATATTTTAAAAATAAATAAAAAGATTGAAGGAATTGAAGCTCTAGATTTCATAGGAGACAGAGCAAGATTCAAACCCTCACTAGTTTATCAGTCAGGATGTGTGGCAATAGGTTAGGACCCAGGAGAGTACCAAAGCAGGTTGGTCATTGATACTATGAGACATTCAAGTTCTTTCTCAATTAATAGCTTCAGATTTTGTCATCTTTCTGCTCTATGATTAGAATGCTAGCTTTTAAAATATTGTCTCATGGCCACACGATGACTGCCATAGCTTCAGGACAGGCAGGCTTACATAATCCCAGCAAGGAAGGAAGGGAGAGAGGAGGAGACAAAAGGAGAGGAAAGAGGAAAGAAGGAAAGAGGAGAGGTGAAAGGGGATGAGAGGAGAGGGGAAGGCAAAGAAGAGGGAAGAAGAGAAAAGGAGAGAGAAGGAGAGGGGAAAATGGAGGGGAGGGGATGAGAGGGAAGGGAAGGAGAGAAGAAAAGAGGAGAGGGGAGTTAAGGGGAGGGAAGGGCAGAGAAAAGAGAAGAGACAGATAGGGGAAAGGAGAAGGGGAGAAATGAAAGAAGTTAAAACCAGAGAGTCCCTTTTTTTTTTTTTTTTTTTCTTATTTTAAAATCAGAACTCCCCCAGAGGGCATCTCCAATAGCCTGAGTGACACTTGCTCATGTGACATTTCTAGACTAGAGGTGTGTTCTGTCCACAGTAGGGTACCAGAAAGCCCAGGCTTGAGCATTAACATTTCTGTCCACACTCTCTTTATTCAGACTGGTGTTTCAGAATTGGTTCCTGACAGAATACATAACACAGGCTCCCTAAAAGTAGATCTTTCTAAGGTTAATTTTGTATCCTGCCACTTTGCTGAAGCTGTTAATCATTTCTAGGAGTTTTTGGTTTTTTGCATCCCTTAAGTAAACATCATATATCAACGAATAGGGATAGTCTTGCCTTTCCTTTCCTACTTGTACTCCTTTATACCTTTCTTTGCTCTTATTGCTCTAGCAAGTGTTTCAAAGCCACTATATGAAGGAGGAGTGGATGATAGGTGGTGCTCTTGCCCGATTTCCTACCTTTAAAGGGATGGTTTCTGTCATTTCCCCATTTAGGATGATATTGGCGTGGCGTTTCCTGTTATGGCTTTGATCATTGAGGATGATCCATCCAAAACCAATTCCCTCCAGGTACTTTTTAAGATTGAATGGAATGCTGGGATTTTTGTCAAAGTCTTTTTCAGCATCATTGAGATGATGTTGTGTTTTGTCTTTTTCCGTTTATGTGTTTGATGATGTTTATTGATTTTCATATGTTGAACTCCCTCTCTCTTGTATGAATCCCACTTGGTCATGATGGGATGATCTTCTTGATGTGGGTCTGTAGCGATTTGCCATATCTGTTTAGATTTTGGCATCTGTGTTCAGAGGGAGATGGGTCTATATCTCCTTTTTAGTTGGGATCTTTGCTGGTTTTGGTATTAGAGTGTGATTTGGCTTATATGAAGGAATTTGGGAGAATTCCCTCTGATTGCCTATACTTCTAAACAGTTTTCAGTAATCATGGCTTGTCAGGGTCTCTCTTTTGAAAATGTTCTCTCTATGAATTCTGCTGTGAAACCATCTGGGCACTGAGCTTTTTTTTTTTGGAGGCTTCTTACTACATCTCTATTCTCTTTCAATTGTTATGGGTCTTGTTTAGCTGTGGTCTTCTTTTGCAGCTTTGGTGACTTTTCCCAGGATTTGCAGATATCTTCATTCCATTTCTTCTAGGTTTTCACAACTTGTACGAGATATAGGTTCTTGTAATATTCCCATATAATTTTCTTGATCTTTCCTTGTCCGTTGTACACTTTTTCATACAGATTGGATTGATTGGAGTTGTTCCTTCTTTCTTTTTGTATAGACTCTACAGTTCTATGTCTATCTTGTTTATCTTTTCCAAAAACAAACTTTTGGCTTCACTCTGATTTTTTTGTATTGTTTTCTTTTTCTCATTTCATTGATTTGCTCTGTTTTGATTCTCTGTCGTTGTGTTTAGGGTTCATCTGTTTGCCTCCAGTGCTTTTAGTGCTAGTTTAGATCATTCCACTTGTGCTCTTTCTGTTTTTCATAAGTAGTCACCCAGGGCATAAACTTCCCTCTTGTACTGCTTTTAAGTTATCCCATCGGTTTTGTTGGTTGTATTGTCATTGTCATTACGAGTCAGAAGTTTCTTTCTTCTTTATCTTTTCCTTGACCCATCTTTATCAGGAGTATGTATTGATTATCTCCATGTGTTCGTGTGCGAGGCTTGTCCTCGGTGTTCCCTGTTCGCCATTGCCACTGTGGTATGACAGGGATGATGATATCAATCCTGTATTTGTAGAGGTTTCCCTGTGTACCCAGGATGTGGTCGATTGGAGCATGTTCCTGGTGGTGCTCTGAGTAGAAAGTGTTATTCTCTGCGCTATTAGATGGAATGTTCGGTTAGAGGTCTATGAGGTCCATTCTGGTGTATATATCATGTTCCTGGATGTCTATCTGATATTATTTTTTTGTACTGTTGACCTATCCAAAGGACTCAGTGGGTATTGAAATCTCCAATATGAGTGTGCTGGGGGTTAGTCTGGATCTTTGTCCAGATAAAATATCTTCCTTTACTTAAAGTTTGGTTCGTACCAAGAATGGGGTATATATTCATAATTGTGAATCTTCTTGGTGGATGTGTTCTCTTGACTGATGAATGTAATGGCCTTCGCCCTCTATTCTTACTTTGAAGTCTATTACTATATATATATAAATAGCAACACCTACTTTCTGTTTCAGACACCATTTGCTTGGAATATTTTATCCATCCTTCACTTTAAGTGTTGGGCTATCCTTAGTGAAGATGGTTTCTTGTAGAAGCAGTATACGATGGATTCTGTTTCCTAATCAGTCTCCAGATCTATGTCTTTGATTGGGGAATTTGGTCCATTAATATTTAAGGTTATGACTGATAGTTTGTGTTGCTTCCTTTTGCCTTATTCTCCATCTGCAGTTTTGATTTAGGTTTCTACTCTGCAGTTAAGCTTTTATGATTCTCGTCTAGGTGCCTTTGGTTGGTTGCTCCTTTCTTCTGTTTATTGAATTGCTTCACGTATTTCTCTGAAAGGGTTGGTTTTCTGGACATGTATCTTTCAAGTTGTTTATGTCATGGAATATTTTCCTCTCTCTTCCACTATAATTGACATTCTTTGCTGGGTATATTTTAACCTGGGCTGACATCTCCATTGTTCCTCAACCACTGGGAATGCTTTGCTACAGTTCTTCTTGCTTTCATCATTTCGCATAAATGAAAAGAGAAAAGAAGAACAGGAATTCCGTGATTATTCTGATCGGTTTCCCCCTCCCTTATGGTCATTGTTGTTTTTTTCTTGTCCGCTTATGAAGGGATTTTGTTCTTGTTTTGGGTGTCTAGAATTTTAAACTATGATGTGGCGTGTGGAGAATTTCTTTTTCTGATCTTGTCTGTTGGAGTTTCTCAGTTATTCTTTATTTGTCTGGTTTGTCCTTTTTTAGTTTGGGGAAGTTTTAATCTATTATTCTGTGGAACTGATCAATACCATCTCTCTGGGATTTATCCTACTCTATTCCTATATTGCAGAGGTTTGATCTTTTCATAGTGTCCACAGTCCTGGTTGTTCCATTCTTTGTGTGCACTTTTCAAATTTTCATATCTTTCCTTTCGAGTTTTTAGTTGTTCTGTGTTATCTTCCAGGTCTGATATTCTTTGCTTGCTTCCTCCATCTGCTTCTGAGGCTTTTTTCATTCCTTTCCTCTTGAATGGCTGAGTGTTTATTTTCCCTTTTCATTTCCTCTTCTGAATTTCTTTAGTGTTTCTATTACTTTTTGGAGATTCTCGATCTCTTTTCGTAGCTCTTTTGTTGCTGGGTGGTTTCTTTTTCTTTTTAAGCCTGGGGATCTTTCAGTGTTTCTACTTCCTTCTGGAGCTTTTCATTCTCTCTCTCTCTCGGTCCTTCTTGAGTTCCTCATTCTCCTTTTCTTTGTCTTTATGATCTTGTAGTTATTTAAGTATTTTTCCCAATTGTGTTCTGATATCTGTGTCCTGGGGCATCCCGGAGGGATCCATGCAGGAGTCTTCCATAGGGTTTGTAAAGCTTGGCGTGGGTTATCCTGCTCCTTTCCAGTGTAGTCTCTTTTTCGTGATCCTGGATATGGTTTCTCCTTGCCTGTATTCCATGTGAGTCCTAAATGCCTCTCACTGTGTTGAAGGCTTGCTTGCCTTGCCTCCTTCAGATTGCTTTGTTGTATCTCGTTGGCTGGGGGGGGGGGGCGGGGGGGGGGGGGGCGCAGCTCTTCAGCACCTGCCGCTGGGCTCAGGAGATCTCAAATCTCAAGAGTCACACAAGCGTGCCTTTAATACCGGCTGGGAGGATAACTCCGCTCCCACAGCCACTAGTTCTAATCAAGCCAAAGACCACACGTTTAATCCCAGCTGGGAGGATAACTCCAACCTCACAGCCACAAAGGCCAATCAAACCAAAGACAGCAGGACCAAAGGATCAACAAGCAGCTTGCCGAGGCACCCAGTTCCTACCTGTCTCCCCCTCTTCCTGCCGCTGGGCTCAGGAGATCTCAAAAGTAGATCTTTCATTTCCACCACCCACATCGCAAGAATTCAGGACCCTGTTGCTCCAAAAGTCATGCATTATTAGGTTATAAGGACTGCACAGGATGAATGACGGGAGTAATCCATCTTGGCCTAGGTCGAGTAGTCTCCATCTTCCTTGGGAGGAAGGCAGGGAGTAGGGAAAACAGGCTAGTTTTGAACTTCTTCCCCCAAGACCTACTTCATAATCCTACTTAGAAAGTTGACCACACATGCCATCTGGGGGGCATTTCAAATAGTATTATTATAAAATAGTGAGGCAGGGGTGATAATTAAAAAAGAGATGGCCAGAGGTAATGCCCCCACTAAGCTGGACAGAACAGTGGGCATGACTGGGCATTCATATATGGCTATCCTAGCCAGAAAGTTAAAGGGATCAAGTGGCAGGGTCAGTAGTGATATTCAAAGGAGAGGGATGGAGACTTTTGGTAAAGGTTTGGAAAGTATAATGAACATATTGATCCAAGCACCCATAGGCTAATTTGTGGCTAAAAATGGATTGCTGACTACAGGGGGAGTGTGCATTCCCATCAAGCATAGTAAGAGCATGTGGACATGTTGTTGATGATATGTTGCATGTGTCTTGATGTGGTGCAACTTGAATCCATCATGCATGTAAATTGAACTTCTTTTTCCACTGAGACAGAATTTCTCTATGTAGCCAAGGCTGCCCTTGAACTGTGGATCCTCCTGCCTAGGTGGAATGGTTATATTGGAATGGTTAAACAGTGCTTTGAGAAGTCCAGAAAATGAGGAAGGCTGTCCAGGATAACCAAGGCATCTACTTCATGCAACCCTGGGAGCTGACCTAAAAAATAAAAAGATGCCACTAATTTCCTTGGTAATATGTTGTTTTGAGAAAACCAGCACAAGGACATTTTGAGGTCTCAGTGAAGCATCTATCTATTGTTTGGATGTTGGTTGAAATAATAATGCAAAGATCGTTGACTGAAAAATAGCAGTAAAATGGTGTGAAAACATTGCATTTATACACAGAAAATGACCCTTAGCTTGTGCTAAGGGGTTAGGGAAAGCTCTCCATGGGAGGAATGCTTTTATTCCTAAATTTTATTTAGTTGCAGTTATTGTATTCTGCAGTGCTTACATTTTGTTTCTATGATAGCAATTTTTAAGATAAAAATTATTAAACTGAACATATAAAAAGGGAGAGAATGGAAAAGCACAAATTGGTTAATTCTCAATTTTGCTGAAATCTGGCTTGGTGGAAAAAATAACCTTGAAGAATAGCTGCATTGTCTGCTCCTTCTCCAATAGCTCCATTGTCTGCTCCAAGTGGGCAGCCTGAGTGTTTGCTGTGACTGCCATGCAGTTATTTTATTTTATTTTATTTTATATATTTTTTTGGTATTTTTAGACAAGATATCCCTGCAGCCCCAGCTAGCCTGGAACTCACTCTGTAGACCAGGCTGGCCCTGAACTCACAGAGATCTGCTTGCCTCTGCCTCCCAAGTGCTAGGACTAAAGTGCACCACCACTCCTGTAGCTGTCATGCAGTATTAATCAATCTGGCCACTTCCATCCAGTAAGGCTGCATTTTCTCAGCAGGGATCCTGGAATATATTATGAAGATGAAGACTAAGAATGTCGAGTACAAAGTATACAAAGTGGTTTTGCTTTTTATAAGTGGGAATAAAGAGCCTTGCTCATCTCTGCCAAAGACAGATTGAGGCCACACACACACACACACACAAACACACACTCACACACAAATACACACATGTACTAACAGAAGTGTTTGCTGAAGGACAGACAGCTGGGTGGTGGACAAGGACACAGGTCTCCTGCTACAGAAGTCTGGGTGCTTTCCCTCTATTTAATTCATGGACTCACTCTATGTTTGTTATTATCTGATATCAGGCACTGTCCCTGCTTATAATTTCTGTATCTCTCTTCAAGGGTTTTTGCTGATGTGGGCCTTCTCAGGCCAGTGATCAGTGCACATGAGGGTAAATGCAACAGAGCAAAAACCACTCCTGGAGCATGTCAGAGGGCAAAACTCAAAACTTTATTTTTCAGTACAGGGCACATAGGAAGCTTCTACCAATCAGCACAGAGAGCGTCAGAGTATATACAATCATGGGAAAGGTCAACCTAATCATACAGTTACATAGTTCTCAGCCTACATATGCTTCTGTAGATGATCATACATTGTTTACAAGCCCAAGGCAGGGTGAACAGGGGGGCAACTAATCATGGTGAGGGGGCTGCATGCAGCTGTTGCCAGGAAGGGCACCATGTTGATAGTGTGGCAAGAAATTCAGCAACATGGCTTACTAATCAAGCCCAGGAGTGGCCTCATGTCCCCCTTTTTATTTACTTATAAATTGCCCAAAAGAGGAGAGACCTGGAAACCTGTCCCTAATACATTACATGTTTGAACAAGGCTAGAAGTCTCAACCCTTCAGTTGTGTCAGGGCCAGATAGGCCTGGACAGGGGCCTGAGTAAGGACATGTTCATGGTCAATTTCAGCCAGCATCACTATCTCTTGCCACTGTGCTCTTACCATAGACCAAAGCAATCTGATGCAACTGATCAAGACCAGAAACATCCAAAGCAAGAGTTGGAAGAGGTTGCTGAACTTAGAGTCCCAACATGTGCAACATGTCTTCTAATAAGGTTGTACCAATGTCCAATTGAGTCTGTAAATTTACAATGCCCAATGTAACATACTCGAAGGCAGTAGCAGCAGTGTTGAACCTTTTGATGTCACTCATGATAGGTTATGAAGGGCTTGCTCTTGAGCTATTTGGTTGGAAATAGGGACTCCATCAGTCACAGATGAGCCAATCAGCTCATTTGGCTTGATGCAGGAGGCCTGTAAACAGGAGTCCTGCAAGCAGGAATCCCCTATCGGATAGTCATCTAGAAAGAAAACATATTCCTCTTCTCAGAGGGTGGGGTTAATAAACCAGTTGGTGATATTTACAGGAACCAGCAAGAAGAAACCAAGGGGCAAACAGGTAGAGAAAAAAGTGGCATTACTGGAGTTTGACTTCTCATGGCAGGAGCAGTTGATGGTATAGGCCTCTTGCTGAAATAAAGAATGGGCATACACATTGCAGGAGGGGCTGGAGGGTGACCCATCGTCATTTGTTATGATTTCAAAATTATGTTTCAGGTTCTCCACTGTAGGAGAACCAGAAGCATAATTTTATTTTTATTGTGCTTTTATTGATGTTTTGTGTATTTCAGACATCATTTTAAAATTCAGTTCATGCATATTCCCCTTTCCTTCCCCCCCACCCCAGCTCAGATCATGCATTCTGCCATAACTGTCCTGCATTTTATGTTTAGAAATTCACATTTCCCCCCATTAATTTTATATGACTCCAAAATATGGATATATACTCTTCACCCATACACAGTAATTACACAGTCTGAAAATAAGAGGTGGGTGGATTCTAGAGCCCATTGAGAGGTTCACATTATAACAACATAGTTGCTTTCAGAGAAACAGAAATATATAACAATAATGTTGTTTGCTTGCCTTTCATCTGAGGGTTTGGTGTTAGGATCCACAAATGAGGGAATCTGGGACTGTGTTACTTCATTCAGCCTAATGGCTTTGTGCTCCATTCATTTACCTGCAAAGTTCATAATGCCATCTTTCTTTATTGTTGAATAGTACTATTGTATAGATGTACCACATTTTTGTCATCCACTCGACTGTTGAGGGGCATTTGGGTTGGTTCCAGCTCTTTGCTATTGTGAAGAGAGCTGCAATGAACATGGATGTGCATGTATCTTTGCCTTAGGATGAGTCTTGTGGGTATATACCCAGGAGTGGTATGACTGAGTCAGGTGGTAGGCTCATTTTGAGTCTTTTTTTAAAAAATTTATTTATTTCTGTATGTGTATGAATGTACTGTCTGCATGCAAGTTTATGCACCCATGTCGTGCAATGCCGCGGAGGTAAGAAGAGGGTGTGGGATTCCCCTGGAACTGGAGTTCTCCTGGAATTGGAGTTTCAGATGTCTCTCAGCCGCCATGTGGGTGCTGGGGATCAAACCCAGGTCCTCTGTAAGAGTGGTCGGTGCTCTTAACCACTAGGCCATCTCTCCAGCCCCTCATTTTGAGTCTTTTAAGGGTTCTCCACACTGCTTTCCATAGTGGTTGAACAAATTTACAAGCCCACCAGCAGTGGATGAGTGTTCCTTCCTCACAACCTCTCCAGCATCTGTTGTGTTTTGTTTTCTTGATCTTAGCTAGTCATATTGGGGTGAGATGATATCTGAGAGTGGTTTTAATTTGCATTTCCTTAATTATTAATGATGTTGAACACTTTTTAAGGTGTTACTCAGCCATCTTTAATTCCTCACTGGTGAAGTCTCTGTTCAGCTCTTTACTCCATCTTTTGAGTAGGTCATTTGTTTTCTTCGTTGTTTTTTGAGTAGTTTACATATTCTTGATGTTAATGCTCTGTCAGATGTATCACTGGTAAAGATTTCCTCCCACCCACTCTGTGGGTTTTCTCTTCACTTCCTTGATTGTTTCTTTTGCTGTACAGAAGCTTTTGAATTTTCTGAGGTCCCATTTGTCAGCTGTTGCCCTTATTTCTTGTGCAGCTGCTGTCTGATTTAGAGTCTTTTCCTATGCTTTTGTCTTGTAGGTTGTTGCCAACTTTTTCTTCTATCACCTCCAGAGATTTGGGGTTCACATAGAGATCTTGGATCCACTTGGAGTTGATTTTTGTACAGGGTGAGAAGTAGGGGTTTAATTTTGTTCTTCTACAAATGGTGATCCAATTTTTCCAGCACCATTTGTTGAAGATGCTATCCTTCCTCCATTGCATGTTTTTTGTCCCTTTGTCAAATATGAGGTGGACGAAATTGTATGAGCTCAAGTTTGGATCTTCAATTTTGTTCCATTGTTCAATGGTCTCTTTTTGTGCCAGTACCAGGCTGTCTTTATGACTATGGCCCTGTAATATACCTTGAAGTCTGGTAGGGAAATCCCCCCTGTATTGCATTTTTTACTCAGGGCTGCTTTACCTATTCAGGGTATTTTGTTTTTCTATATAAATTTAAGGATTCATACCTTATACCCTTAGAGGGGACTCTAGTCCACCCTACCATGCCAGGAAGGGCCACCAGGTACTGAGTTAGTTTCCCAGCAGGTGGGGGTTCATGGGGGAGCCAAGAATCCCCCTTGCCCAATGAGCATGAACCCCATACTCTTTGATGGCCTTCCTTAGCTCTGACAGGGATTGGGAGGTATGGAGATACCATGACAAAGGGTGTTGTGGTGTTGGAACCAGGTTCACCAGAAAAGTGTGGACAAGGGGTGCCGATGGGGAGGAAAAGGACTCCTTTGAGGGAAAATGCCATCCAGCCTGTGTGGAGGGGATATCCTGCCTCAAACCATCCCTGTTCCCTTTGCTTGCAAAGGAGGTGAGACCAGGAGGTATTGGGCTCCTCCTGAGGGGCCAATAGGGAGCAAGGAGGGATATGAAGATGAAGAGGGTATGGGATGGCTGGGCATTCAAGGGTGGTGACCCCTCCTTCACTGAGTCTGATATTGGTATAGCACCACTTTTTGTTTCTTGCTTGCAAGGCAAACTTTTCCTGCCAGGTAGCTCCTTAGGGGGATCAAGCAGTTTCTTTTTGCCTTTGGCCCGACATGCAGCCTTGGTGGCCTCTCATTCTAGCTCTTGCTCCTTTTCCTCTTCATCCAACCAAGGGGAAAAATCTAACAGGGTCTTAGCTCCTGGGCCTGACTTTCATTAACTTCCATGTTCAGCGACTGGAGCAGAGTTCACAGGCAATTGATCTGGGGTGGGGGGGGTCACTTGGTGTGATGGTGCATCGAGGGGCTCACTTCCCTGGAACTATAGGCTTGTGGTAGGTCTGAGGGTCCCTGTGCAGGCAGCACCTTCTCCTGGTGGTTGTCAGTCCACACACTACTGAGGGTAAATGCAACAGAGCAAAACCCACTCCTGGAGCATGTTAGAGGGCAAAACACAAAACTTTATTTTTCAGAACAGGGTATATAGGAAGGCTTCTACCAACCAGCACAGAGAGCATCAGAGCATATCCAAGCATTGAAAAAGTCAACCTACTCATGCAGTTACACAGTCCTAAGCCTACACACGCTTCTGTAGATGATCACACATTGTTTATAAGCCCAAGGCAGGGAAGGCGGGGGATGGGGAGCAACTAATCATGGAGAGGGGGCTGCATTCAGCTGTTGACTGGAATGTCTCCACGTTGATGGTGCAGCAAGAAATTCAGGAACGTGGTTTACTAATCAGGCCTGGGAGTGGCCTATACACTGAGAATGTTCTTTCCTGGATTCAAAGGACTCTTACCTTTTGGGCCCATGAACTAAAAGTCCAAAATGTGCCTATATGAATTTCTATATTTCATATGAAAAACTCTCAGTTCAAAATCAAAGTCTTATTAAAGGGGCAAGCATGCATACCTTTCTTCTTGGTCTTAAGTGTGTAAGGTTGTAAGCCCACCTAAGTTAAGGATTTTCCAGGAAGCCAACTGAAGTAGAAGTTCCAAGAAAGTTGCTGTGATAATCTGCAGTGAGGCTCCTACTGATACAAGTCACAAGACTCAGTTTATCTTGAGATGCTTCTACTGATACTAGCCACAGATCCACCTATGCCTTAATCCCCCATCTCCTCGCCCCCATCTCCTTGTAAACTCACCTCCTTGTGTGCTTGGGTATAAAACTGCCATTCTGGGGACATTCTAACACTGGTCATCCTAATCCCAACATAGGCAGGCCAACCACCATGCCTCAAATAAACCTGACTTTCTTTTCATTGGAGTCCTGATATTTTCTTTCTCCTCTCTGTGCCGAGTCTCTCCTCAAAATGAGCCTAATCTCTCTCTCTCTCTCTCTCTCTCTCTCTCTCTCTCTCTTTCTCTCTCTCTCCTCTCTCATTCTTGCTTGCTCTTCCTCTCCTTTCCTGCAGTGGTCAGCCACCCAGGGTCACCCATGGATCCACAAGTTTCATTCTTGCCTGCCACCTGAAAATCATTCAGAACATCAGGTGACTCTGATCTCCAGGAGGCCTTTCTCTGCCCTTCAGAGAGTGGGATGCCACCTGAAGTGCAGAGAACCATTTGGGAATACCAGCCAGGTAGGGATACCTTCTTCCTGGTCACTTCCTTAACCCACCTGGCTCTGCCCTCTCCAGGAGGTGGATGGAGTTCAGTTACTGTGACCACTCACTCCTCTTTCCCTTCTCTTCCTTCTCTGTCTCTCTTCTTCCTCTTTCCTAACAACTTATCCTTCGGAGGCAATTCAATTCCTCCTCCTCCTGGTCTGTTAATGACTTGCTCTCCTGAAACTCATTACTTTGCCTCTACCTTCTTATCCAAACTATCTCCTTTTCTCTGACTTTAACTATGGGTTCCTCTCATTCCAAGCAGTCCTCTCTGATTCCCCTGTCTCTGAACTACTTCATTTCCCCAGTACTCTCTGGACAGTGAGTCTAAATGCCCACTATATGGCACCCTAGATATCCAAATTCTTTAAAGATCTTGAAAACTACTGCCAAAGTACCTGGCAAATGGTCTCCTTCAAAGTTCATTTTCCCTCCATTTCTTTGGCTTTTCTCTATTCTTTAAAATTTAAAACGTCATCTCACTCAGCAGAGTACTCACCTTTAAAGAAATGGTTTTAGTTTTTTTTCACTAACTACAAATTTATTTCCAGGTTTTTTTTTCTCTCCCAAGGATCCTCAGTTCTTTAGATGGCCAACTCCAGCCTGACAAACCTCCCTTCACCTCTGGAGTTGCTATCATTCCCAAATTTCAACTCTAAGGCTTTCCTCTCCAGATTTTTTTCCTCTCCAGCTATGGCCTATGCATGGCAATCATTTTCTTATGTCATTTAAATCTTCCTGTAATGTCATATTTTTATGTTTCCATGTGTTAACAGCTAATGTATTTCCATGCAGAGATACTGCAGAGAGATCTCATGTAATTATGTTCTCTTTATCTTTGTGTTATTTGTTTCAAAACAATCTTAAGCTGTGGCCACCAAGTTTTCCTTTTTCATTATGTGCACAAGAATTACTAGTTTTTATTCTGGCATGCCTAATCAAAATATGAATATGTCAATGATATATTCAAAGGCCTTGTATACTTGGGAACCCTAAACATCTTTAAATATCTATTATTCAACAAAGCTTTTAAGTACTACATTTTTTTCTTAGTCTTTTTGAGACAGGGTGTCCCTTTAGTTCTAGATGTTCTAGAGCTCACTCTGTAGACCAGGCTGGCCTTGAACTCACAGAAATCTGACTGCCTCTGCCTCCTGAGTGCTAGGATTAACACTTTTTGCCACCATGCAATTTCTAAGTATTACTTTTTATACAAATCTCTCTCTCTCTCTCTCTCTCTCTCTCTCTCTCTCTCTCTCTCCAGTGGCAGGAGTGGCAGCATGGGGAGCAGTGGACAGTGTTGGTTTCCCTCCTTGGTGCCAGGTGGGAAATGGGCCATGCCCCACAGACCCCTGGAGGGTCGTGGCTTCCTTTTTTTAAGGTGATTCAGTGGTTTCCTGTGGTGNTGTAAGGTTCTGTAAGCCCACCTAAGTTAGGATTTCCAGGAAGCCAACTGAAGTAGAAGTTGCCAGAAAGTTGCTGGTTATCATTCTGCAATAAGGCCTTACTGATACATGGTCACAAGACTCAGTTTATCTTGAGATGCTTCTACTGATACTGAGCCAGATCCACCTATCCTTAATCCCCCATTCTCCTCACCCCCATCTTCCTTGTAAACTCACTTCATTGTGTGTGGGTATAAAACTGCCATTTCGGGTGACATTCTAAGCTGGTCATCCTAATCCCAAACATTAGCAGGCCAACCACCATGCTCAAATAAACCTGATTTCTTTTCATTGGAGGCCTGATATTTTCTTTCTCCTCTCTGTGCCGAGTCTCTCCTCAAAATGAGGCCCCTCATCTCTCTCTCGCTCTCTCTCTCTCTCTCTCTCTCTGCTCTCTGTTCTCTCTCTCTCCTCCTCTCATTCTTGCTTGCTCTTCCTGCTCCTTTTCCTGCATGGTCAGCCACCCAGGGGTCACCATGGATCCACAAGTTTCATTCTTGCCTGCCACCTGAAAATCATTCAGAACATCAGGTGACTCTGATCTCCAGGAGGCCTTTCTCTGCCCTTCAGAGAGTGGGATGCCACCTGAAGTGCAGAGAACCATTTGGGAATACCAGCCAGGTAGGGATACCTTCTTCCTGGTCACTTCCTTAACCCACCTGGCTCTGCCCTCTCCAGGAGGTGGATGGAGTTCAGTTACTGTGACCACTCATCCTCCTTTCCCTTTCTCTTCCTGTCTCCTGCTGTCTCTCTTCCTCTTTCCTTAACAACTTATCCTTCGGAGGCAATTCAATTCCTCCTCCTTTCCTGGTCTGTAATGACTTTGCTCTCCGTGAAACTCATTACTTTGCCTCTACCTTCTTATCCAAACTATCTCCTTTTCTCTGACTTTAACTATGGGTTCCTCTCATTCCAAGCAGTCCTCTCTGAATTCCCCTGTCCTGAACTACTTCTTTCCTCAGTACTCCTCTGGACATAAGTCTAAATGTCCACTATATGGCACCCTAGATATCCAAATTCTTTAAAGATCTTGAAAACTACTGCCAAAGTTCCTGGCAAAATTAGTCTCCTTCAAAGTTCATGATTTTCCCTCCATTCTCTGTGGCTTTTCTCTTATTCTATTTAAAATATTAAAACCATCTCACTCAGCAGAGTACTCACCTTAGAAATGGTTTTAAGTTTTTTTTTCACTAACTACAAATTATTTCCTGTTTTTTTTTTTTCTCTCCCAGGACCTCAGTTTCTTTAGATGGCCAACTCCAGCCTGACAACAACCTCCCTTCACCCTGGTGCATCACTTCCCCAAATTCTCAACTCTAAGGCTTTCCTCTCCAGATTTTTTTCCTCTCCAGCTATGGCCTATGCATGGCAATCATTTTCTTATGTCATTTAAAAGTCTCCTGTAATGTCATGATTTTTATGTTTCCATGTGTTAACAACTAATGTTTTGTCATGCAGAGATACTGCAGAGAGAATCTCATGTAACTATGTTCTCTTTATCTTTGTGTTATTTGTTTCAAAACATAGAAGCTGTGGCCACCAAGTTTTCCTTTTCATTATGTGCACAAGAATTACTAGTTTTTATTCTGGCATGCCTAATCAAAATATGAATATGTCAATGATATATTCAAAGGCCTTTATAACTTGGGAACCTAAACCATTCTTTAATATCTATTATTCTAACAAAAGCTTTTAAGTACTACATGTTTTGTTCTAGGGCTTTTGAGACAGGGTGTCTCTAGTTCTAATGTTTAGAGCTCACTCTGGACCAGGCTGGCCTTTGAATCAACAGAAACCTGGACTGCCTCTGCCTCCTGAGTGCTAGGATTAACTACTTTGCACCATGCCTGGCCTAAGTACATTACTTTTTATACAAAACGTATATATATATATTACTGAAGTATATATATATATATATATGCTTAGAAGTCCTAGGCAATAAAATGTATTCTAACCTTTTAATCTCACCACACTTTAATACTTTTGCTCCAGGGTAGGGCCTGCTTTATTCCTGAGTCTTGTGGCCTACAGTTGCTGAACTTTTAAGAGTCTTTTAAACAAGCCAGGTGTGGTGGCCCACACATTTAACCCACCACAACTTTAATCCCAGCCCTTGGGAGGCAGAGGCAGGCAGGTCTCTGGGAGCCCAAGGTCAGCCCACCTGGACAGTTCCCAGCCAGCTGTTACAGTGAGACCCTGTCTTAAAGGATCAGAAATAAATTGCCTTTTGCCAGCTACTAAAATTTTCATCAACAGTCAGGAATCTTGGTCTGGCTTGGGTGGAGGTCTTTGGAGCTTGGGGAATTCCTGAGCTCCTTGGAGTACCCACATGGCAGTGGTGTGGTCTCTGTTAGAGACCCATTTGAGGTCTGGCAACTGGTCAGTTGAGGTGGCATGTGGCTTTTGGAATGCATTATAGGAACTGATTGCAGGATGGCCTGGGCCAGTCCTGTCTCCTGCCTCAAGGGTGTGGGACTTCCATTGGGCTTTGGGTTTCTGCAGTGTTGTCCTCCTCCTTTACTCCTCATAGGAATGCCTGAACTGCTGTCCTGCTGGTCTGGCTAGCTGTGTGCTGTGTGCTTGTGTTTTAATCTCTGAAACTTTCTAAGCTCCTGTATGCTACTGTGAGACTGAATTAACTATGCAGAGAACTATGGATGAATCCAATTTACAAAAACTGTTTAACTTCACTTCATGCTTTTGGTATTGTCAATCTCTAAATGGACTTTAATAATGGATTGATATTTATTGCCTTATTAATGTTATGGATCAGAAACAAGCATTAACCAGTCTTAAATGGGCATTTTCCAAAGCAGAGGTATTTCATTGGCTTTTCAAGAATTTTACAAAGAGCAAAAAAATAGCTAATCTCACCACACCTTAAGCATGGATCCTGTGGCTGGCAACTACTCCTAGGAGTTCCCCAGCCGGGTGTTGTGTGTCATGCCTTTAATCCTAGTATGCCTTTAATCCCAGCACAGCAGAGGTTTAGGTTAAGGTTGGAAATAGTAATTTCCAAAATGGAGTTTATCTGGCCTATCTCATTTTTCATATCTTATTAAGTTGGAAACCCTGTTAGGGATATTTATTACATCTCTTAAAATGCTCTAAAGTTTTTGTTTTGAAACTAGTTTTTCATAATGCTATATCTAACCACAGGATTTCTTTTATGGGACTGCATAAGTGTATAAGGGAATAATTATAAAAATGAATATAATTTACTTGATATCAAATTGCTAAGATTGTTACGTTTCAGGGTGCAATTTATTTCTGTTTTGATATGTCATACATGTGGGGACATTTGGTAAACTTATGTAAAACATCTCTAAGCATTCAGAGAATTGCTCATTCAAAACCTGCTCCCAGGCTTGCAAGGACATCTCACAGTTTTACTAGTGTATTTGAGGTAATTGTCCCATCTCATTACATGGGAATAAATATTAATTACTATTTCGTCACAACTAAGGGTTTATGAATGTTATATCTCATGGTATTAAGAAAGGAAATGATGGGGCTGGAGAGATGGCCTAGCCGTTAAGAGCGCCAACTGCTCTTGCAGAGGACCTGGGTTCTATCCTCAGCGCCCACATGGTGGCTGAAAACCATCTTTAACTCCAGGTCCAGGTCCAAACACCCTCTTCTGATCTCCATGGCATTGCACGACATGGGTGCACCACCTACATGCAGACAGTACATTCATACACATACAAAAATAAATAAAAAAATTAAAAAAGAAAGGAAATGAGAAGGTGAGAAAAATGTTAGAGTGATATAGAAATGGAGATATTTTAGTAAAGATTTATATAAAGATGATGAGAAAGTCTATGCAAGTGATAAAAGTCTGAGGAGGTTTGCTATGGCAGAAAAAAGGTACCACTATGAGAATAAACTTAATATTTCAAGATTCAGTCAAGTAGTTTAAGAAACATAATGTATATCTAGTCAAGATTTATTTAAGAATGTTCAGTTTTTGACCAAGGTTTAGCTGCACATCACATGGCACTCCAAGGTTTAGTAAAAAAAATGATACCTATATTAAATTAAATTGGGTAAATATTTCCATGATAAAATTAGTATAAACACTTAAGATAGTTTAGTAATGAGATCTCCTGAGACCAGCTGAAATGCAGGTACCGGGGCATGGGCTAAAGAGCGCCCCCCTCCCCGGCCAACTGGGATTACGAAGGTATCTGAAGTATGCAAGCAAAGGAAGCCCTCGACACAGTGAACAGGCATTTAGGACTCATATTGGAATACAGGCAAGGAGAAGCCCATATGCCAGGAACACGAAGAAGAGACAACATGGGAAAGGGGCAGGATAATCCCACACCAAACTCTACCAGCCCTATGGAAGATTCCTACAGTGGGATCCCTCTGGGGATGCCCCAGGACACAGATATCAGAAACACAATTGGGAACATATTTAAAGAACTATAAGATTATAAAGAGCAAATCAAAGAACTAAGAAAAAAGAATGAAGAACTCAAGAAGGACCTAGAGAGAGAGAATGACAAATGCCAGAAGGAAGTAGAAACACTGAAAAGATCCCATGCTGACAAAGATAAGGAAACCAACCAGCAAAGCAAAGAGCTACAGGAAGAGATTGAGAAGCTCCAAAAAGAAGTAGAAATACTAAAGATATCAGTAAAAATACTAAAGAAATCAGAAGAGGAAATGAAAAAGGAAACCAACCAAACAACAAGTGACCTATAAGGGGAAACCTATCAGAATTACAACTGACTTCTCAATGCAAGCTATGAAAACAAAAAGAACCTGGAGCAAAGCATTCCCAGTGTTACAGGACAATAGATGCCAACTCAGGTTACTATACCCAGTAAAAATGTCAATTATAGTTGAAGGAGAGAGAAAAACCTTCCACGACATAAACAATTTGAAAGTATACATGTCCAGAAAACCAACCCTTCAGAGAATACTTGAAGCAATTCAAAGGATAGAAGAAAGGAGCAACCATCCCCAGGAACCTAGAAAGAGAAATCAATAAAAGCATAACTGCAAAAGTAGAAACCTAAACCCAAACCACAAAGGTAAAAGGAAGCAGCACAAACCTATCAGTCATAACCTTAAATATTAATGGACTAAATTCCCCAATCAAAAGACATAGACTGGGAGATTGGATTAGGAAACAGAATCCATTGATACACTGTCTACAAGACAGTGTATCTTGAGATCTCCTGAGCCCAGCGGAAGGTACCCCCCACCCCCCAGCAAATTACGAAGAAGCATCTGAAGGAGGCAAGCAAAGCAAGCCCTCAACACAGTGAACAGGCATTTAGGACTCACATTGGAATACAGGCAAGGAGAAGCCCATATGCCAGGATCACAAAGAAGAGACTACACTGGAAAGGGGCAGGATAATCCCGTGCCAAGCTTTACCAACCCTATGGAAGACTCCTTTGCAGGAAAATGACTGGAGCTATCATGCTGAGTGAAGTAACATGGTCCCAGAAAAACAAACGACAAATGGTATCCCTCATCTGTGGATGCTAGTGCCAATTACCTAGTTGTAATTATTCCTCATGCATCACCCATTGAGCTTTTGTCTGAAGCAATTGGGAGTAATTCATATTGGAAACAACAGCAGCTACAACAACAACAACAACAGAAATGACTACATCAAAGAACTGACTGAAACAGTGAACTTCTGCTCAAAACAGTCAACTTCCACGTGGAGAATATTGAGAAAGACTAAGAGATGGAAAGCATGTTTGGGCAACATAAAATTCTCCTCCCACTGGTTTTATTTTTTTTAAAGACAACAAATTTGAAAGAATTATCACAAGGATTGAAACAGAGGGTTTCCATTTGTATCCCAGAAAGGAAGTACCCCCACCTCCCCCCTCCCTCTTCTTTCTTTCCTTTTTTTTTTTTTTTTTTAGTTCTTTGTTTTGACCTATGATGGCCTAAGTTGTACTTAAGCACATACCCATACAGGAGCCAAGGCATAACAGCTTTACTCATTACTTCTACGCAGCAAACTGGTTCTCAAATTGACTGTATGCTACTAATTTGGGAGGCAAATTTAACGCTTAGTTCCTTTAATTGTGCGCTACAAGTAAAAGAGTGTTATAAATGTGATATTGTTTATTCAGAAAAAAATATGCGGCCCATTTGTGTACCTTAACCGAATACAAATTATAAATAAAACCAAGTCTAAACTGCCTGACAAACAATACACTGATGGCTGTCGCAGGATGAACTTGGGGAATGTCAGCAGAAGACGGTTGAACTCATCTGAACACTAAGAATGAGGAACATCAGACTGCCTGAGACAAGGTCACTGAGCATCTCTCTGAATAATATTCGGGGTTGACTGTTTAATAATGGACCCTAATGCTGAGAAACCTTACTACCTCTCCCGCCCCCCCTTTTTTTTTTCTTTTTTTTTTTTTTTTTTTGAAAAAAGGAAAACAGGATGGTAACGAAACCACTCCCAAACTGTAAACTAGAGCCAAGTGTTACAGTGGTAATTACCTATAAAACAGGCACAACGTATTAACTGATTTATAGGGTCATGAGGAACTGTGAAAGGATATGTCTCTATCTAAGCCAAATTCAATAGTAAGTGTTTATACGTTGTGTGAAATTAAGCAAATAATATTACTACAGGAGAAGCTCTGACATCAGCATGAATTATTCTGCCTAGGAATGTTGGCTAGGGGATGCAAACCCGCCGCCCCCCGCCCCCCAAATTAGAAAGGAGGCCTTTTGCCTATAGATGGGATATATCCAAGGAGAAAGGCAGTAAGTCCCTGTTTGTCGAAGACCTGGTGTGACCATGAAAAATGTTATGAGACGTCACCCGCTAGCGTACAACTGGCCTCTGAAATGCTAGAGAGCGTTACCAACGGCCACTACAGCACGACAGCAATACAGAAAATATTGGTCTCCCTGAGACAAACAAGACTCCGCCGAAATGTCACCTACACCTCAACAGTCTGGAGATACAGTGCAACAGGGGCAGCCAATTGAGTCCGCATATTATATGCCAAAACTATTTGGCTATTAGCTCTCTCCTCCTTGGAGGAATAACTACAGCGGATGCCACAAGCTTAATGTCCTCTAGTGGTTAGCGATGTTATAAGCCACAAAAGAATTTGTCACCCTTTATAGAGAACCCAGTTTGTGGATTAGCAGACCATCCAAGTATCTGTGTCTATATGCTCACAACTTAGCTTGAAATAAGGGGTACTGCGTAAAATGCCTGTACATCCCATAGCTTGAGCTTTGTTAGTATGACTGAAAGGGGTATCACTGTGAAAGCTGACAATCCGTGAAGAAAACAACTGAACAACCAGAGTCCAAAATGACAACTCAAAAGAAATTAGACTGTTTTTTTTCTCACCCACTTGTGCCCCCTTTCCAAAGCCTAGGGAACAAAACTGCGTAAGAGGAGGCGTGGTAGATTGTAAGGGCTGGTGGAGAAGATATTGGGGTGGATCATGAGACTATAGGAATATAGTCTGGACACATGATTGATCAACATGCCTGGTGCAATACATGCCTTCTCCAACTGGACTATGGGAACCTTGGGTTGTTCAAAATTTGGACATAGATACTTGCAAAATGCACCAATTACTTAATTGTATGACATACTGAGTAACATCATTGTTATCTGCAAACAACTGTGTCATTGTATTGTAGAATCCCTTAAAAATAAAAATAAAAAAATTAAAAAAAAAAAGAAAGAAAAGCATGTTTGGCAGAATGCATGAGCTCTGGTGGGGTGGGGGGATGGGGGGACGGGTCTAGATTTGGTTAAAAAAATACATATATACATAAATAGAAAAAAATAGATAGTTTACTGATAGCCTGAATAGGATTGTAAATATACAGAGTGGTTGTTAATTTTCTGTCCACTCCTTGCTTGTACTGGACTCTCTGTTACAGATTTGGATTAATTGAACATAGACAAGTAGTGGGTTACCTCTGGCTACTGAAAGTTGTACTTTATGCCTCTCTGTATCACGTAAGTGTTACTTTTGATATTTCCTTTGACATAACAAGATAATTTGGCCTAAAAAAACCTAGGCTCTATCTCCCCGAACCAGCTGCATGCAGTCCAGAAGGAGACAGTTTGGATGGGTTTGATAATCCTTAGCAGCTTATTTCCTGTCTTTTTGTATGTAATACAACTCTTGCCTTTCTGGGAGAACTATAAATCAAGATATGGGGTTCTGGAAAAGAAAGAGACTGTTCCTATTTGTAGCAAATTGTAGTAAACAGTTTACATTTAAGATAGGCCTGAAATTGTTTAATTCTCTCTTGTGGGCTATGCCTGCTTAACCTATGGTCTTAAATCTTTCTTCCAGTCAGTGTTATGCAAGGCTGCTTAGGCTTTTGTCTAAGCTTTATCTAAAATATTATACAGTAATTAAAAGTATCAGGCTGGAGGAACTTAGCTTTTCTGGATGGTTAATGACCATACTTAATGCCCATACCAATTCAGCTGAGGGACTTAAAGGCCAACTTTTTTCCTCTGAGGTCAACGAAGTCCCTGGGGACTCTGTATGGGGGCATCTCTTGAAACTTCCTGCAGTTGTGAGTCACCAGTCCATCCATGCAGGGAGGTCTTGGAGAACCACTAATGGGACTTCAGCCAGTGTCCAGTCTATAAAGAGGAAAGTCTCCTCATGGTTCAAATAGAGAAGCCTGGTTCAGAAAGACCTTCCTGTGATGGAACTGGTGACAAGCCAAAAGGAACCAGAGGCTCCCCCCCAAACAGGCGTGCTCCCAGAGGACCAGATCCTCAACTGACCTTGAGAAAATAAAAACCTTGGTTAATCTGGGCTAACTGTGTGGACTTAAACATCCAAAAGGAAAGTTTAACCAAAAATAAACAATCAGTAAAGCCTAAAAAATTGTACTTCAGACATAAAACTTTAGATCTAGCTGGGTGTGTCGGACATCTTTAATCCTAGCACTTGGGAGGCAGAGGCAAGTGGATCTCTGGAGTTCAAGGTCAGCCTCATCTATAGAGTGAGCTACAGGCCAGCTAAGAGTAAAAGGGAGACACTGTCTCAAAAAGACCAAAAAAAAAAAAAATAAAAAAAAAAAACAAAAAAACAAAAAACAAAAAAAAAAAAAACAACAAAAAAAAAAAAAAAAATAAAAAAAAAAAACAAAAAAAAAAAAAAAAAAAAAAAAAAAAAAAAAAAAAAAAAAAAAAAAAAAAAAAAGAAAAAAAAAAAAAAAAAAAAGAAAAAAAAAAAAAAAAAAAAAAAAAAAAAAAAAAAAAAAAAAAGAAAAAAAAAAAAAAAAAAAAAAAAAAAAAAAAAAAAAACAAAAAACAAAAAAAAAAAACAAACAAAAAAACCCCCACCACCACCACCACCAAAAAACTTCAAATCTTAGTAAAAGACAAAAAGTAGCCAGTTTCTTTTGAGTTTCTTAGCAGCCTAGTCTGTGTCGAAGGCTGGGAATGCCAAGAACTTTGTCTTCCCCCAGGCTCAGAATGGGGAATCCTGGACAGCATAACCCCCATGGCTGTATCCCCTAATTGGATCCCTAAATAACCTTAGGCCTCATCCCTCATTCTGGTAATAGAAAAAAATAACCACGGGTAGTAACCCCTTCTTCATCATCCCCCATCAGCACAAAGCAGCTAAAACAAAGAAATGTTTCCCCCATTCCTATGACACAAGGGTGTAATGTAAGGTTATAAGACTTCCTAAGTTATGGATTTTTCAAGAAGCCAACTGAGGTAGAATTTCCAAGAAAGTTGCTGCAATATCCTGCAATCAGGCTCCTACTGATAGGAGTCATATGTCTCAGTTTATCTCAAGACGCCTCTGATATCAGCCACGGATCCACCTATGCCTTAATCCCCCATCTCCTCACCCCCATCTTCTTGTAAACTCACCTCCTTGTGTGCTTGGGTATAAAACTGCCATTCTGTGGACATTCTAACACTGGTCATCCTAATCCTGACACAGGCAGGCCAGCTGCCATCCCTCAAATAAACCTTACTTTCCTTTCATTGGAGTCCTGACATTTTCTCCTCTCTGCACTGAATCTCCCCTCAAGATGAACCTAACACTAAGAAATGCAGTAACCTAGTGATGACAGAGGAATAAAAGTGACACAGCTCTGTGTGAAGCTAGGGCTTCCATTTGAGGCAAGTGCATGCTAGAGAAATCTTTCTTAGTTTCTTCAAGATTTATTTTTATTTTAAAGTTATGTGTATATGTGTATGTCTGTGTGTTATCAGTATTTGCATGGGAGTACAGGTGTCCATGGAGTCCAGACGAGAGTGCTAGAGCCCCCTGGAGCTGGAATTACAGCTAGTTACAAGCTAGCCAACATGGGTGCTGGGAACTGAATTATGATCCTGTGGTGGTTTAAATGAGAATGTCTCCCATAGTCACCAAGTACTTGGACATTTTGTCCCTAGTTGATGGCATTATTTTGGGGGATCTTTTAAGCCTTGCCCGTATGTCCAGTCACTCACTTCTTGTCACTGCTTGAGGGTATGAGATCTCCTCTTTCTACTCCAGCCATTTCCTCCCACCATTTCTCCCTGCCATGATGGACTCAGATTTCTTTGGAACTGTAAGCTCAAATAAACTCTTCCTTTTATAAGTTCCCTTATGTTTTATCAGTGTTTTATCACGGCAACAAAAAAGTAACTAATATAGATCCTCTACGAAAGAAGTATATGCTCTTAACACCTAAGCCTCCTTTCAGACCCAGAAAATATTCTTTATTACATTTTAGACAGGAAAACAGCACTGAAGAGATTTAGAGGCTCATTTTTTAATGAATTAATCATTTTAAAGTATTCTTAAATGAGTCTTTCAGGCATCAGTCACATGTCAGGTATGTTTGGGTGATAAATGCTGTGCCCAGCATTTTAGCTTGTAAACCTTTCTATTTTCCATAGTGGGACACTTCTTTCTAAAGATACAGAACTAGACATGGAAACAAATTGTTCCAATAATGAGGATCAATTATTTCAGCAAGTAGAGCCTGAATTATTAGTTATTCTGCTTTCCTCTGGAACACTGTATTTTATAGCTTTGTAAAAAAACATTTTGTTAAAATTATTTAACTTTTGATTACTAACAAAATACCTGAGACTGGATAATTAATAAAGAAAAAGATGTATTTAACTCATTTTGGGAGACTCACATGTACTTCTTAGAAATATTATAGATAGATTGCTCATACCTTTCACCCGGTTTCCCCTAATTGTAATAACCAATTGCCAGAAAATTACCAATTGCTACTGCCTAATTGACCTTATACATATTCCATAGTTTAGCAGTTTCGCATGTACTAATTAGCATATGGATTTAGCTGTGAACAATTCCATCACTAGGGACCCTCATACCCCATCTTTATAGCCTCAGTTCATGGTAATTGAGCTGAGATTCATTTCTATAATTCTGTCATTTCATGACTCATCAATAAATTCATACAACATGTGGCTTTTGAGACTTTTTTCACTCAGATTTTTTTCCAATTTTCATATCATTAGTTCATTTTTTGTTTTGTTGAGTATTAATTCATCCTACAGGCATTTACTGGTTGACCAGTGTTTGGTTCAGAGGGAATAATGGCTCAAGCTTCTGTGTTCCATGTTTATTGGGTTTCATGTGAATATAAGTTTTGTTACTTTAGGATAACTGCCAAGAGTGAAATTGCTGGTCACATGACAAGGGTGTAATTTGGCTTAGAGGAAAATACCAACCTCTGCTTTCGGAGTGGCTGTGTTCTTTTACACTCCCACCAGCAATAAACAGGCAATCACTCCCTATACAGTGGCATTGCATTGGCTTTTTTATATTTTATTATTTTTATTGTACATGTATGACTGTATTCCTTGTGTGTATGTAAGTGCATCTGTGTCATACAATGCCCAAGGAGGTTAGAAGAGGGTGTTGGATTCCCCTGAACTGGACTTACAGATGTTTGTTAACTGCCATTTGGGTGCTGGGAACCAAACCAGGGTCCTCTGCAAGAACAGTCAGTGTTTACCTGCTGAACCATATCTCCAGCCCCACACTAGCTTTTATTTGGACATATTCTTTGAGAATTTCATATATGCATACATTGCATTATGATCATATCCACCCCTGATTCCCCCTCCAACTTCCCCAGATCTCCTCCAGCTTCATGTCTTCTCATTTTTTAAATAACTTGCTGAGTCCAATCAGCATTGTTGATATACACAGGGGTTGATATACACATCACTGGAGCATGGCCAAGTGTGATGGATATGGAAGACAAACTAGAACAGAAATTGGTACCAGAGAGTGGGCCATTGCTGTGACAGACCTGACCTTGGTGTTTTGGGGAAGGACTGTGGAAGCATTTGGCCTAGAAAAATCATTGAATGCCTAAAGATCATTGCTGTGGAAATTGGAACAGTTTTTCTGAAAGAGTTGTAGATGATGGAGGCCTGGCTTGTGAAGTTTCTAGTTTCAAAGGGAAGCAGAGATCATCAGGACTGTTTAATCTGTGGGCTCTGGTCAGCCAGGGCTGAAAAATCAGCTGTCAGTAACAAGAGACCAGAACCTGAAGTGAACCCTTTGCTTTACTGGGATAATTGATGCTGGTTAGCTGGGGCTGAAAAATCAGCTGTAAGTAACAAGAGACCAGCATCACTGTGGTGAAATCTTCTGGGAAGAATTTCTTCAGGGTTAGCACACAGAAGCTATGTTCCAGAAGGGGCCTGAGCCTCCATGTCAAGCCAGAAGCAGGACTTAGTAGTGTGTAAGAGTCTCCTATATGGTTCTGGTGTTGAAATTTGAGGGGGGTCACAGAGAGCAGCTGAGGCTTGGGACTGTGAGAGGTCAGGAAAGACCACTGGTGGAAGTGCACCTCGGTTGCAGTGAAGACCTCAGGATTTCAGGGGTCATGGAGAGAAGTTGAGGCTATGCACCCAGAGAGGTCAGAAGAGACCATTGGTGAAGATGCTGCCTCAGTTTCAGTGGTGACCCCAGCTTTTTGGAGATGTCAGAACTCTGGAATGACCACCAAGAGCAGCAACAGGTGTGGAATGGAGTCCGCCTGGGCCTGCGAGATGATCTGTGTGTGCCATGGATGGCAGAGTAGGAGAGGGGGAGCTGCCGAAACCCTTTGGAGCCCAGAAGATTGTGAGTGAATCCCAGGTGTCTAGCCTTGAGCTACTTTGCTGGACTTAGGTTTTGTTTGAGTGTGCCTGATTCTTCCCTTTGAAATAAGACAGTACTTGTTTTGGATTTTACAGCAGCCCACAGTTAAGAGACTTTTTTAAAAAATTTATTTATTTATTTTTTATGTGTATGAATGTATTGTCTGCATGTAGGTCTGTGCACCCGTGTTGTGCAATGCCGCGGAGGTCAGAAGAGGGTTTCAGATTCCCCTGGAACTGGAGTTCTCCTGGAATTGGAGTTACAGTCGGTTCTCAGCCGCCATGTGGGTGCTGCAGATCGAACCCAGGTCCTCTGCAAGAGTGGTTGGCACTCTTAACCGCCAGGCCATCCCTCCAGCCCATTTTGGACTGTGAACTTTTAAGTGTTTGGACATTTTAAGGCCTGTGGGGCTTTTAAGGTTGTACTGTCTTAGGTCGTGATTAATGTTAACATCATACCTTGGGGACGAGAACTGGAAAGGTGGTGGTTTAATAGTGATGTGTTTTGTGTGTCAAGTTGACAAGGGGTCAATTGTGCTGGATAGCTTTAGTGACAACTTGACACACTTGGGTTGAGGGAGCTTCAATTGGGGAATTGGCTCCATTGGCCTGGTGTGTGGGCACATCTGTGGAGTATGTCTTGATTGTTGGGCAATGTGGGAGGGCCTAGCCCACTATGGGTGGTGCCACCTCTGGGCAGGTTGTTGTGTACCATATAAGAGGGCAGGCTGGGCATGGGCCAGGGGAGCAAGCCAGTAAACAGCACAACTCCATGGCCTGTGCTTCAGCCCCTGCCTCAAGGTTCCTGCCCTGAGTTCCTGCCTTGGGCTTCCTGAGTTATGAACTGTAACCCAGGAGATGTCAACTGAATATACCCTTTCCTCCCCAAGTTGGTGTTGGTCAGAGTGTTTTGTCACAGCAAAGGAAGACAAATTAGAATACTAAGTAACTGTGGGACACACTCTCTCCACTCCAGAAGCCATCAACTGTCTGTCAGGAATGGGGCCTCATGAGCTTCTACATCACCTATGCTGAAATTTTGACTAGCTTGATTGTGTGCAGGTCATTTGCAAGTAACCATAGCATCTGTGAGTTCCTAAGTACAGTAGCCAGCCTGACATGGCCATCTTGTCTGCACTGGGGTTTTGACCTGCATTCCCTAACTGGCTTCACACTCACCTTCCTTCTGTGCATCATTCCCAGTGAGATGCCTGTATGTATCCTTTACACACTCTCCATTTCTTTTTTCTTCATAATCTGGGTTTAAGTATTCCTATGCCATCTAGAAGTGCGCTCATTGGTGGATAAGTGCTTTGCATGTCTTTCTCCCAGTCTGGCTTCTCATCCTCTTCATGGGCTATTTCACAGAGCAAATGTTTTATTTTATTTATTTTTTTGTCTTTTTGAAACAGGGTCTCCCTTTAGTCCCAGCTGGCCTTGAGCTTACTATGTAGACTAGGCTGGCCTTGAACTCACAAAGATCCACTGCCTCTGCCTCCTGAGTGCTGAGATTAAAAGCATGTGTCACCATGCCCAGCTTATTTTAATTTTTGCAGACCACTTTATCAATTTTCAAAAAGTTTTAGGTTGTGTTGCTTATATCCCATTTTAATGTTATTTTAATATATTTCTTCCCTTTAACAGATTTTTTTTCTAAAAAAATAAATAAAAGATTTTTTTCTGTTCATTTTATTTGTGCTTTTTTGGACATTGTCTCATGTATCCTGGGTTGGCCTGGAACTTTGTAAGTAGCAGAGGATGACCTTGAACTTCTGATCCTCCTGCTTCCTGCCTTCTGAGTGCTGGGATTACTGGTGAATACCACTTTACCTGCTTTATGCAGTGCTGGGGACTATAACTCAGGGCTTCATGAATGCTGGGTAAGCATTCTCCCAACTGAAATATATCCTCAGCCCCAAATCTATTTTTCTTTTTTTCTTTCTTTCTTTTTTTCTTTTTCTTTCTTTCTTTCTTTCTTTCTTTCTTTCTTTCTTTCTTTCTTTCTTTCTTTCTCTTTCTTTCTTTCTTTCTTTCTATTCTTCTTTCTTCTTTTTTCTTTCTTTTCCTTCCTTCCTTCCTTCCTTCTTCCTTCCTTCTTCCTTCCTTCCTCCTCTCCGTCTCTCTCTCTCTCTCTTTCTTTCTTTCTTTCTTCCTTCTTTCTTTCTTTCTTTCTTTTGTTGAGGTATGTGTCCCCCACCTCCAGCCACCCAGTCCAATTCCCTCTAGGACTTTCTCTTGATAAAATATTTTTATTGAGGTTTTGTGTATTTCATACAACATTTTTCAGTCCAATTTAGATATATTCCCCTTTTCCTGCCCCCAGTTCATGGATTCTGCCATACATGTTCTACATCTTTCTCCCAGTCTTTTAAAAATTTTTCTCTGCCGAAGTTTATTGTTTTGGAAACAATTTAACTGCATCAGTCAGTTCTTTGACCCAATTGTTATGTTGTTGTTGTTCCCTCTCATTTGTATTGCTCCAAAATATGCCTATATAAACATCACATATGTACCCAAATTATGACCTCCGAAAATAAACTGTGTGTTAATTCCAAATTATGTTTAGGAATTCACATTTTTTCCCTTTAATTTTATATTACTCTAAAATATAAATACATACCTTCCACCCATATAAGGTAATTATAATGACTGAAAATAAGTGGTAAATTAATTCTAGAGCAACTGTGATGTTATAATGTGAATCTCTTAATGAGATTCACATTAACTTACCACTTACTTTCAGACATGGTAATTAATGTATTCATATTTTAGAGTAATATAAAATTAAAGGGAAAAATGTGAACTCCTAAACATATATCGGAGTTAATACAGTTTATTCCTGGAGGACATAATTCTGGTACATATATGACATTTATATAGGCATATTTTGGAGCAGCACAATTGCGAGGGAACCACAACATAAGGACTGGGACAAAGAATGGACTGATATATTTAAGTTCTGCCCAAAACAATAAACCTTTGCAGAGAAAAACTTTAAAAAGACTGAGACAAAGATGCAGGACATGTATGGCAGAATGTACGATCTGGAGTAGGGTGGGGGGAAGGGAAAGGAGAATATGTCTAAATTGAACTGAAAAATGATGTCTGAAATATGCAAAACATCAATAAAAGTATTATATTAAATATTTTAAAAAGTGAAATAAGTTTCTGGCAAATAACAACAACAACAACAAAATATATCCCCTCTGGAAGAATTAGGCAATGCTTTAAAAGATTTCTTATGGAATAAATCAATGCCCACATTATCTTGTTATGTAACAATCAGGTAATTGAACAAAGTAGTATGTGGGTGTCTCTCCATATCACTAATCCTCTGGGAATATTTTTTTAACAGTGATTCTTTTCTCTTTCTATTAACAAGTAGTTAAAATACTGAAAGCAATTACTAGAATTATGAATAGAGAAAGAAAAACAAAAGGAAAACAATAAAGACGTTGTATCTAAATTTAGGATTTTAAATCAGTTTAATGCAGAAAGATGACGTATACTATGGCAAGCCTTACAGAAAAGAGCACTTTTAAATGTATAATGTAGTGCTGATATTTTTGATTAGGTGCATATTTCCTTTGATACATTACTCAAAGTAATGAAATGAATGGCATAGGTTTTGTTTAGTTTCTTCTATGGCGTATAGAATTAGATACATCCATAGAGGTCTCAGAGAAGAGTAGTGACATGAACACCCTTTTAAATATAGTGAAAACACAGAGTAGCAAATGGATGCCAAGAAGGGATTTATAGCTAACAAAATACATTATTTTGGTCTTTTTGAGACAAGATCTCCCTGTACCCCAGCTAGCCTGGAACTCACTCTGCAGACCAGGCTGGCCTCGAGCTCACAGAGATCCACCTGCCTCTGCCTCCTAGGTGCTAGGATTAAAGGCCTGCTCCACCATGCTTACCTTGACAAAATACATTTAAGTGGGCAATTTCTAAGCAAAAATGGTTTCAATTAACTTGTATCAAGAATGATGAAATTATTTTAATTCTTAGAGAAAGGTGGCTGGGACCTAATTCATTTATCTTGTGAGATAAAAGATACTCATGTCACTTAGTCTTGATTTGGTCATAATGCAAACCTTTCATATTTATCCCAAGGGCACTGAGCTTAGCATTTAATAAAACAGATAGTAAGGGCCTAGAACAGTAGAATTATACATTAATTAAAGTACAAAATTGATATCCCAACTTAGAGGCAAGAACGCCCTGTACCTTTTGTGGGCCTGGATCCCCTGGCCAACATCCACCTGGTAGAACAATCCATTGTTGATGTCAAGAGCTCCTGTATTAATATACTTTGCTCTGAGTGCATAGCCCTAGGACTTTATATTGATTTGGTTCTAACAGAGAGTAATCCCTTCCAGTTCCCATGTCTATAGTCCAATTAAAAGAAAGCAGTTTTACCGCTTATTTATAAGAGATCACACTCTACTAATAGTCGTCTCCAATTTAACAGGTTGGGAGCGACTCCATCATTGTCATATTTCTCCTTTTCTTGGGTGGGAAGAAAGGAAGTCTCTCTATATCAGAACCTTTGTGGCACCCTGAAGGTAATTTTATTAGGACTCATTATAACTCGGTTGTTACATGTAGGATCCGACAGAGGGGTTCGATTTATGGCAATCCTGAGGCTTTTCTTCTCTTTGAATGTTCAGACAGGGTCAGCCTTTTCCGTTCGCCATTTTTGGTACATCCTACTCAATGAAAATCTGTGATCTTTTCTTCATCCGTTAAGTTATGACGTTAATGTCATCTGATTAATGGAACAAAAAAAAATCTTTTCCCATAGTTATGTTTTAGATTGTGAAATGCAGGGGTTTGATGAAAAGGTTTCATGTCTTGTGTATCCCCCCTCCCCTTTTTTAGCGTATGAGTCTCCAAAAGATAGTTGTATTATACATGAGCTTATAGGGGGGAGTCAAGGCATAGATTGTCATCAATTCCCACCCATGTTGTTTTGGGTGACTGATATAGATTAACTTGGGGAAGCAAAACTAATTTTTACGTTAAATATCTTAATAGGTGAAAGAAAATACTACAAGGTGATACGGTCAACAGAGAAATATATAGAGAACATGTTAGATGTGTCATCCCAAAGTTCTGGTCTCTACAGATTTTATGTATAAGCAAATGTTGGCAACAGCGGAATTATATCTCATTTAATCAATGCATTACCATTTTTACAGATTCTGTAAACCAATGTGTTTATAGACTATGTTTACTTTTACTTTTACTAAGTCTACAGGAGGAGAGGCAATAAGGAACCCTGCCTGCCGAAGACCTGACGATAACAGGGAGAGTGATGTATGAGACCACACATAACCGCAAGTGTTACAGATGGGCCTCTGGAATGCCAGAGAGTGTTACCAAAGGCCACTAAACCATGAAGCAAATAGTGGTCTCCTGAGTTCAAGCAAGACTCCACCGTCAGCACCAGATACACCTCACCTGCCTGAAATTACTGTGCAGCAAGAGGCAGCCATGGGTGCCTGTATATTCCCAAATCTAATGGCTATTGCTCTCCCTTGGAGAAATAACCCATGGCTGATGCCACAAGTACATCCTCGTAAGGTTTAGATGTTATAACCACATAAGACCCTGTCATGTATATTTAACAGGGGGGAAAATGTAATTCATGGAATTAACAATATCCAACATTGTGTCTATGCTAAGTAACCTACCATACTATAGTGCTGCTTAAATACCTATATCCTACCTAATTGCTTGTGCTTCATCAATTAGTAGGATCGACAAGGTTATTCCTGGGACAAACTGTCAGCCCATGAAAGGAAACAGCCGAGAATTGACCAGAGTCACGTCAACAGCTCCGAAGAGAGTGGGACTTGTTTTACCTTCTCATCCACCTGCTGCCCCTTTCTAAGCCAGGAACAACCTGCGGTAAAAGGGGGGGGGGAAGAGGGGCGTGTGTCGAAATGGTAAGGCTTGCGTAATGGGGTGATGGTGATAAAACTACAGCAATGTAGATCTGGACACTTCATTTGATCAACTTGATTGAAACAAACACCTGTCAACCCCCCACTGGATGTGGGGGCTGTAGGTGTTTGTGCACAACACCGCTGCAGATAGGTTTTGCATGAAGGGATTGCTTGGTACTAGGCATTATCACTTATAGCTAAAAAATGAAAAACACAACTGAGAGAAAGATGCAGGAACAGTTATGGCAGAATGCATGATCTGGGGATGGGGCGGGGTGGGGGGAGGGGAAAGGGAAATAAGCCTTGGGAAAAAAAAAACTGAATTGGAAAAAGGTATGAAATGCACAATAGCTCAAGAAAAAATTAATAAAAAAAAAAATTCACTTTCCTTAAAAAAAAAAAAAAAGTACAAAATTGAGAATCCCAAGTCTGTCATGTGCAGGTGAATAAACATTTTCACTGTGAGAGCAAGGAGAAAAAGCTCTGAAAATTCTAAGTGCTGATATGAAAATTTAAGATTAGTAAATCCAGCATCCCTTCATGCTTAAAGTTCTTTTTTTTTTTTTTGTCTTCTACTTCACTGAGTCTTTATTATCATTTATACTTGTTCTTTAAATCTAATATGCCTACTTTTAATTTTAATTCTTCATTTCAACATTTTTTTTTTTATGTCTGTTAGGTGTATGATGTACTGTCTGCATGAGGTCGTGCACCCGTGTTTGTGCAATGTCCCGTTGGTCAGAAAGGGTATCGGATTACCCTGGAACTGGAGTTCTCCTGGGAAATTGGAGTTTCGTGGTTTCTCGGCCGCCATGTGGGTGAGCTTGGGGATCGAACCTGGGTCCTCTGTAAGAGCGGTCCGGTGTGCATTAACCACTAGGCGCTATCTCTCCAGCCCCCAATTTCAACATTTTTATAATTGATCTCTTTTTTGGTTTTTTGTAAATTAGTTTTTATTTTGATGCTTTGTGCATTCATACATTTTTTCCAATGCAGTTCAGGGCTTGATTTCCCTTTCCCTCCCCCCCCCACCACCCCACCCCCATCCCCGATCATGAATTCTGCATAAGTCCGCAGCTTCTCTCAGTTGTTTTTTTGTTTCCATTGTTAGCTATAAGTGATAATCCATGAGTCAAGCATCCTTCATGCAAAACTATCTGGGCAGGCTGTTGTGCCCAAACCCTCACAGTTCATGGGTCCCACCATCCAGCAGGGAGGGCCTGTATGTTCAATCAAGTTGATCAAATGAGTGTCCAGGCTATATTGCTGTAGTTTCACCATTCACCCCAATCACAGCTCTTACATTCTACCATGCCCCCTCTTCCGCAGATTGTTCCCTAGGCTTAGAAAAGGGGCACAGGTGGATGAGAAGCAAAACAGTCAACTTTCTCTAGAACTGTTGTCTTGGACTCTGGTCAATTCTGGCTGTCTGGGCAAAACTGGATGCTTGTTGAACTCACATCAATTAAATATGCATTAATCGAATATACACCCGTGTCCCTCTCCCGCTCCTCTCGCCCTTCGCAATTCACCATTTCAGTCAGTTTTCTGATGCAGTCTTTCTGTTGTTGTTCTTTTACTATGCATCCCTCTCCATGAGTGGCCACACCTTCTAAGACCTCCAAGAACAGTGCCACCAACTGGAGACAAAATGTCTAAATACTTAAAGCCTATGGGGGACGCTCTCATTCAAACCATTCCACTCCCTGGCCCCCATAGGCTCCTGACCATATAAAATGCAAAATGCATTTAGTCCAACCTTAAAAGTCTCCATAGTCTTTACCAGTCTCAATTTTATTCAAAAGTCTACAGTCCAAAGTCTCTTCTGAGACACAGACCAATCTCTTAACTGTAAGCTCCTGTAAAATCAAAAGACAAATTACATACTCTCAACATGCAGTGGAACTGAATACACATTCCCATTCCAAAAGGGAGGAATAGAGGCATAGTGAGGAAATATTGGACCAAAACAAGACCGAAAACCAGCAGGGCAAACACCAAGTCCAGTAGCTCCATGTGCAACTTCTGGGACTTTGCTTCTAAAGGGCTTAGATGGCTCAGCTCTTCCAGCTTTGCTTGCAATATACATGTCTTTCTTAGACTGGTTCCACTCCTTGTATGCAGCTCTCCTTGGCAAATATCTCACAGCCCTGGCATCTCCAATGTCTTCTTGGGGTCTCTGCTGCCAACCAGGCTTCACATTCACAGCTTCATGCAATGGCCTATCAGGGCTTTCTTTATGCAGGGACACCCCTGCTGCACTTTGTCTGGCCTTGGCGGCCCTCTGAAACGGTGGAGGAAGAACTGATGACCCCTTCACTCTTGCAAGCTTCAGGCCTCTAAAGGCAGCACCATGTGAATTAAACTGTCAAGTTTGGCTGCAGTTTTGGGATGGACTCTGGCCTATTTCAACCACATTTGCAACTTTTCTCTGCCCTGAACTTGTTGGAGCAGAAGACCCTTTCAGTATTTTCCTTTCAAAAGTTGGAGGATTAGCTGGGTGTGGTCTTGCCCTGAAGGTACTCTTTCTATTGTTTACTTGTAAATATCTAGGCCTCTCTTTAATCACTTTAATCTCTTTATGAAAGGGAGCCTCTCCTTCACA
>VZQC01001909.1:5500-20280 GCA_009823505.1 Rhizomys pruinosus
TTTTCTAGTTCAAACTTCAAAATTCTTCCAATTCTCCAAACACAATGGTCAGGTTCTTCACAGCAAAGCCACTACTCTCTGTACTTGACATTCGTGCTTTATTTACTTTCTCTTTGTTGTGATAAACACCATGAGCCAAAAGTCACGTTGTGGAAGGAAGAGTTTATTTGGCTTCTGGTTCCAGAGATAAGAGTGCCCTGTATTGGTGGAGGGAGCATGGCAGGAGGCAGCCAGAGCAGAGGGCTGAGGACTCACGTCTTCAAGCAGGCTCAGGAAGCAGGGAGGCAGCAGAGAGAACACAGGTTTGTTCTGCAACCTGACCAATAGTTCAAGTAACTGGGAGCCTCTGGAGGATACTTTTCATTGAAATGACCACATCATTTAATGCATAATTATTTTGTCTAATTAGTAGTTCGGGAGATGAAAAGGTAACATAAGGCAAAGTGAATTGAATCAGGGTTTCTTCAATGAAAATCCATTGGGTTCTTTACTATTTTATTCCATTGAACCCTTGTTTTCCTGATTCTTGCTCTTTGACAAGCTTATGAAAACATTATAGTATAAATTTAATAAAAATTATCGGATAACCACAAGCCAATAAGCACCATTTTGACAAAGATATTATAGGGTTTCAATATAAGCCAGAGGCGATGTTAGTGTGTATTTCGACCAGGCAACATGGTTATCGCCTCCCTCTCCTTTCCCCTCTTTCTGTCTTTCTTCTTCCTTTTCCCTTTCTTCTCCCTGCCTCTCCTCCTTCCTTTAAAAAAAAAATGAATTAAGCACTAACCTCAGAGCATTTTTCACAGAGTATCTTAGTCCATTCCTGCTACCATACAAAAACATCTTAGATTCAGTCATTTTATTTTTTTATATTTTTATTCTTTTTTTTAATTTTTATTTATTTATGTGTATAAATGTACTGTCTGCATGCAGGTTTGTGCACCCCCATGTCGTGCAATGCCGCGGAGGTCAGAAGAGGGTGTCGGGATTTCCCTGGAACTGAGTCTCCTGGAATTGGAGTTACAGACGGTTTCAGCCGTCATGTGGGTGCTGGGGATCGAACCGGGTCCTCTGAGAGCAGTCGTTCTCTTAACGCTAAGCATTCTCCAGCCCCAGATTCAGTACTTTAAATACAGAAATTATTTATCATGGTTCTGGAGACTAGGAAGTCCAGCCTCATGCTTCCAGCAGATTCAGTGGAGGGTGAGGGTTGCTCTCTGCTTTGCAGTGGTGGGTGGTTCCTGTTCCCTCCAGAGGGAACTGCCATATCTGCAGATGGCGAGAAGGATGGAAGAGTGAAGGGAACAAAGTTTGTTTCCAAACATGGAGGAGCCAGGCAACTTTCTGCAACCTCTTTTGCAATGGCATTGATTTTATTCATGAAAGCAGGATTAATCACTTGCCAAAAGGGAAGTACCTTAATAATTTCTTCTCAAAGACCTTGCCTTTTTTTTTTTTTTTGGTGTTTTTGAGACAGGGTCTCCCTTTAGTCTCAGCTGGCCTGGAGCTCCCTCATTAGATCAGGCTGGCCTTGAACTCACAGAGATCCACCTGCCTCTTCCTCCCAAGTGCTAGAATTAAAGTCATGTGCCACCACGCCCGGCTAAGACCTTGCTTTTTAATATCACCACTTCTAAGTTCCAACATGTGACTTGACAGGGAGACATGTATTCAAACCATAGCACCTAGGGGGTGTTGTTTATCCCATCCTGCATCTTTTGGGAAGAGACTGACACATATGTACATATCAGGGATATGTAATCGAGAGATTAAATGAGTTTAATATGAATTAAATATGGAAGCATCTAACTCCTGTAATCTAAACTGAAAAGCTGAGTTTACGGTGTGGTATTGGCAGGGCTGGGAGCAGGAAAACTGGCCAGATGGAAGGGGCTCTCTGAAGTCACCTTAGTGACTGTAGACCAAGTGATTTGCTGACAAAATTCCCCATTTGGTACTAAAAGTGAGAGTTTTTATGATTGAAAAATTTTATGAGTAAAATTAGAAACCATTAAAAACACAATTTAGATCCAAATGACTTCACTTAACCAACGGCCAAAGAGGCTTTGTGGATCAGAGTTGCTAATATGAATTGCACTCAGAGGTTACTTGGGAGCCAGAACAGACTGGAACCCAGTAGTGTCATGCATCCAGCCAGTGCCTCCGAGGGAGCCAGCTATCGCCCTCTGAACCTCCCAGCACTCTGAGTTGTTTTGAAAGGCAGGCGAGGAAAGAGAGAATTGGATCCTGGCAGGGATCCACTAAACAGTATTATGAGTTCAAAATAAAATTAGTTTGTGGTTAAATGGGCTTGGGAAACATTGAATAATAACCAAGTTAAGAAAGATATTCTACTTCAAGACATTTTCCAAATTTTAGCACACTGATGTTAATTGTGAATTCACAAAGTGTTTCCTACAAGTTAGTTCATCCACCGATTCATTTTTCCTAGAGCATCTTTTAAGAGTTGTGTTCTGCAAAATATATTGTGGGAAACACTTTATTGGGTGAGTCTTTAAAAATAATTTATAGTTGGGCGTGGTGGCATACATCTTTAATCACAGTACTCAGGAGGCAGAGGCAGGCAGATCTCTGTGAGTCCAAGGCCAGCCTGGTCTACTTAGTGAGTTCCAGGACAGCTGGAGCTATAGGGAGACCCATCTAAAAAAAAAGACAAAAAAATTATATCTGAGATAACCTTAGAGTTTTTTTTATACAATATGGGAGACTTTGAGAGTGCGCAGGGACTAGCAGTAATTATGCATGTCAGCAAATATAAACTGGACTGTCTTGGGCAAAACAGGATGTATGATCCTCCTGGTTATAGCTAATAAACAAGTGTACCACAACAAGAATGATTCTCTTAAAGCAACAGGACAAAAATAAGTTGGATCATTTCAGGACCCCTGAAAAATAGATCTCAAAGAAATCTTAGATATGCAAGAGACTTAGAGAATAAATTATCTGTGGAAGATAAAGGAGGAGAGAGGTAGAAGTAATAGGTCTGGTACTTGTACAAGGAGAAGAAAAGAAGGGGGAAGGAAGGAAAGGAGTGAAGGAAAGAAGTAGCATTTTACACCTCATCTCTCTAGTTCTTCCTCTCCTTCACAGAGACTGTTTTCTCTGATTTCCTTTTTCATAGAACAGTCTTTTTTATTGAATTTTTTATGTGCTTCATACATAATTTTTTCAGTCAGTCTTAATCACCTTTATATCTGCTTCTTCCTTGGCACCCTCCCACATCCCCCACCCCTGGGAATACACACATTCTGTCATTTGTGTTAGGGTCCATTGTGCCAAGTTACTCTCTGTTAGGTTATAAAAAGACTGCGGACCCCCAGCCCCCAGATAAAAAGGCACATGAGACTTAAGTCATGCCAGGAACATGCTTTACTTCCTGTGGGACTGCCAGCACGGGCTGCCTGCAGACGCGTGGTGGAACTGGGCAGCATGGCAGGGGCAAAGGCAGGGGTGGGGGCAAAGGCAGAGGGCAGGGGTAGGGGCAGGGGTAGGGGCAGGGGCAGGGGCGGGGGCAGGGGCGGGGGCAGAGGTAGAGAGAGGGGCAGAGAGATAGATGGAGGCTGGGGTCCACCCATTTATAGTCACCTCAGGTACAGGGGAAGGAGTCAGAAGATTGACAGCTTCTGGAGGAAGTGGGCACCTGTGTCCCTTGGGATTCTGGGAAGCCCAGACCTAACACTCTCCTCACCCACACTTCAGTGACAGCTCATCCACTTAGTCAGTCTATCTGGAGTCCCTTTCCTGAAGAAGGCCAGGTCTTCCTCTCCTGACCAACATCTGCTGCAAATGTTTTTTCAATGAAGGTTGGGCTCTGCTACCCATTTCTGCAGTTCTGTGCTGGGTTTTTGTCCAGTTGACCTTGCATGGGTCTTGTACATGCTGATACCAATGCTGTAGGTTTGTATGAACAGGATCCCAGGAGCTTGTAGGATCCATTTCTGTTTGGTTTTGCACCACCTCCCTGACTCTTACAATCTTTCTGCCCCCTCTTCCCCGATGTTCCCTGATCCCTGGGTGGGTGAAGCTGAGTATAGGCAGCCTATCCATGGAACCACACTCTGTAGACTTCTAGGTTTGGCCATTCAGGCCCTTTTGAGTTCCTGGTTTCTTGTGGCAAGAAGGAGCTTCCTTAATGAGAGTTAAGAGGTAGTTAATGCCTTATTGGGTCTTATTCTATGATGCTTAGGGCTTATGTATAGAGGTCGCATTGTAGATGTGTTTTTTCTCTGATTTTTAAGCCTAGGTTAGAAATCAGAGAAAACTTCAAATTTGAGGGGAAACTTCAAATTTGTTATGCTGTTTCTGGAACCTGGCAAGTTCTACAGTCAACCTTAAAAAATGGAAGATAAGACTGATTTGCTGAATAAATGAGGTCTAAGATATGACAGAGAATGAAAAGGATCAAAGCTAAGGAACAAAAGAGAGGGATCCATTTACAATAGGGATCTGGGCTCGGGATATTGCTCAGTGTTAGAGTACTCACTTACTGTGCGTATAGCCCTCAGCTGGATCCCCAGCACTTCAAAAGGAAATAAAGAAGATGAAAGTGATTTCGGAATCTTTCTACGCCTATAAGTCTCTTCTTAGGATGCTGCTATTAAGGAAGCTGGAGAGATAGCTCAGCAGTTGAGAGCACTGGCTGCTCTTACAGAGGACCCAGGTTGGGCTCCCAGTAACCACATGGTGGCTCTGTAACTCCAGTTCCAAGGGATCTGATACCTTTTGACTCCCATGGGTATTGCAGGACCAGGTCCTGCAGTACATTCATTCTCGTAAAATGAAACAATAAATAAAATATTTTAAAAAGAATGCTGCTATTAAATGCATTAAATAAAATACACAGCATTACAAAGGACACCAATTAGAACAGTTTAGCCCCAGCCTTCAGGTGGGAGTATTTTCCTGGGACCTGTGTTTCAGGCCTGGAATCTCTTCCTATTTAAAAAAAAAAAAAAAAAAAAAAAAGGACACCAATTAGATTGAAATATCATGAACAAACTACTAACATATACTTCTGATTTGGCAATGTGAGTGGTTTCTTTATGGGTTAAACCAGAACAAAACTTTGAAATAAGTCTTCTTTACCAGTGGGAATTTCAAAGTAGTAGCTAGGTGTAAGAGATGTTTTGAGATGTCTGCAAACTGTGATAATATGAAAATAGATGCAGTTTCAATCGGTTACAAATTCACAGCTTTTGATAATATTATTACAGCTTGTCAGCAATATTAATAACTAAGGAAGATGGTCTGGGACGGTGAAAATGAAGATAACAATTTGTCATTGTGCAGTTTCCATGGATTCATGTTAAGAAGCATTGTTTTAGAAGTTTTAGATACTTGATCCAGGTGGAGACCAAAGATCCCTAAGATGATTCTAATTCTTTATCTGTGAAAAAAATCACTTGTGTCCCTTCCCATTTTAGACACGTAGGTTCTTGATTGCCCTAGGGAATGCTTCATTCCTTTTGTTGTTTGACAAAGTCTCTGCTTCACAGTATTTTAGGTACTGAGTAGAGATGGCGCAGAGTGACAGTTTACACAGGATTTATAGAACTTTCAGGACAAGCGGGCATGAAAACTTTAATCCCTTCCTTTCCGAGTTTCAGAGTGATATGGTTAAAAGCAGAGGATTTCTAGCAAGTTTCTTAGATTCATATCCCTAGCCTCCAAACCCTGCCTTTTACTAACAATACCGCTTTTATATGTCCCTACCTTCATTTGGAAAAAATGGGGTAAAAATTAATATTTACCTCAAAGAATCCCTATAAGAATTAAACAAAATACCTAGAACAAATTCCTAAACATTAGCTATTATTAAACGTCAATTTGTTGGAGCATCAGTGAGGTGGTACAGACTGATAACTGGCTGGCTTGCAAGGATCCAAAGGATTTCTAAGATGGAACTCACTGGAGAAAGAGGATATCAGGTCTTGTGGCCTTGGGTCAGTAGAGGACTTTGCTTGTTGATTCAATGGCAGTCTTGGAGTGAGCATAGCCTGGGTGAATTTGGAGTATGATGATTAAGCAGACTGATGCAAATAGGAGAACTAAAATCATAAAGTACCATTACAAAATGGTATGACAGGATCAATGGAACCACGTCGAGAGTCAGACAGTGTCAGATAGTGTCAGACGGTGACTCATGGCTTTCAAATATTCTCTGGCATAAACACAAACAGTGACAATAAAAGCAGGGACTTGTTGTTATGGCTTGAAAGTGATGTACTGGGTGGTCAAGGTAATAAGAGACAGAGCTGAGATACTTAATCACTGTCAAATTGACTGGATTTAGGGTTCCTTAGGAGACATACTTCTGGGAATATCTATGAGGGTCGTTCCAGAGAGGATTAACTGAGGAGGTAAGATTTGTTCTGAACATGTATGACAGCATCCTATGGCCTGGGGCCCTAGACTGAGTAAGGAGTGAGAAACAGGGAAAGCCAAAAGGGTGCCCCTATTCCTATGTTGTGATTCTGATCCATGTAAGCCAGCAGCCTCATGTTCCTGCTATCAGAGCCATGAGAGCCTCCTGCCCCAATGCCTTGCCATCAAATAAGGACTCTATGATCAAACTATGAACCAAGACACAGTTTTTCTCTTTCTTTCTTTCTTTCTTTCTTTCTTTCTTTCTTTCTTTCTTTCTTTCTTTCTTTCTTTCTTTCTTTCTTTCTTTCTCTTTCTTTCCTTCCTTCCTTCCTTCCTTCCTTCCTTTCCTTTCCCTTTCTTTCTTTCTTTCTTTCTTTCTTTCTTTCTTTCTTTCTTTCTTTCTTTCTTTCTTTCTCTTTCTTTCTTTCTTTCTTTCTCTTTCTTTTCTTTTCTTTCTTGTTTTTTTGGTCTTTTCAAGACAGGGTCTCCCTGTAGCCCCAGCTGTCCTGGAACTCACTCTGTAGACCAGGCTGGCCTTGAACTCACAAAGATCCACCTGCTTCTGCCTCCCAAGTGCTAGGATTAAAGGCATGCACCACCATGCCCAGCAACATTTTTATTCCTTTAAATTGTTTCTTATGCATTTGGTTGTAGTGATGAGAAAAGTAATATACAAAACTGATACTAAGATTTGGCTGATAAAGTTGATGTTGAAAGTCACTGGAACTGGTTTGTGGCAAAGGGTAAAAGAGATCAGAGCAGTAGGCTAGAGAAAGCCTAGAACAGTGTGAGTAGAACTTAAGAGCCACTCTGGTTTTGCAGACCAGAATGCCTGTTTCTAGGCAAATAAGAAAGACTATGCTTAAGAGGTTTCCAAGAACAATAAGCATTCTACTGGAAATGGAACTAGAGATCACTGTCGTCAGATCTTGTCGAAGAATCTGTTCATATTTCCTGAAAACTTGAGTGAGGCTGAATTTAAAAGTAACGATTTATTTGTTTGGTGGAGGGAATTTCAAGGCAGAATAGCATTTAGTCTGTACCATGTTACTGCCCACTGTTCTTAGCAGATGAGAGAGAGAGAGAGAGAGAGAGAGAGAGAGAGAGAGAGAGAGAGAGAGAAGCAAACTATGAAAAAATCTGCAGGTTGACAAGGAGAGTGGACAAGGCTGTGATTGTTAAAGTAACTAGTGAATTTAGGAGAAACTTCAGCCTTTGCATTGCAACTGGAAGGTAGAAAAGGTGCCTTGAGTTCCAGGAACCATCCACCAAGAGCTTTCAAACTCACAGGAAAATTATCTATCTGAAAAGGTAAGGAAGGATGGAGGTGTTTCTTATCTTTACTGAGGCCGAGGTCCTGCTCATGGAACGGAAGTGTTCACACTAAGGGTGGGTGGGTTTTCCCAACTTAGTCAAACCTTTACAGATGCATTCTCATAGACACACTCAGAGGTGTGTTCCCAGGGTCATTAAAAATCCAGTGGAATGCAGGGCTTGGAGGTGCATGCCTTTAATCCCAGCACTCAGGAGGCAGAGGCAGGCAGATGAACTCTGTGAGTTCAAGGCCAGCCTGGTCTATAGAGCAAGTTCCAGTCAGGCCAGCTGGGGCTTAGAGGGAGACCCTGTCTCAAAAAGAACAACAGCAAAAATATCCACTGAAGTTGACAAAGAAGATCATCCATCATATGAGTGTTTAAGTATAATTTGAAAATTAAAACAGTATAAACTTATTTATGTATCAAGGTGGCAAGATAGTCATGGTTATAAAAATGTTCTTTAATTAGTATCGTAATGATTTTAATTCTATGAGTACAAGTGGACTTGGAAGAGGTAGTGTAGTTGGAAAACAAAGGTAGAAATCAGACTGGTGTTTACAATATACTTGGATACTGAGGATATAGGTTAAGAGTAAAGCACATTTTAGGATGATTAGTGCTCTAGGTTCCATTCACCTCACCACCACCAATTCTCTGTCTCACTCCATATGTGTGTGTGTGTGTGTGTGTGTGTGTTTATGTATATATATGTGCATATATACCACTATATAGGTATACATTCATATGTATTTGTATACATATATACTTAAGAATTATTTTCAGGTAATTTTGTAACAGCTCATGTTTAAAAATATTGCAAACCATTTTCTTCAGTAGTACTGAGAATGCAAAGTTAATTCAAAATCTCTCCTACAATTTTCACACCCAGACAAAAGACATTCAAACCATAGTCCATACTTTCTGAAGTGGTGAAGAATCATATCAGAGGTGTTATAATCAGGAATGTAGGCTGGGGTAAGCTCATAGTCACCCATCTGATTTAGTATGGGTTTGATCAAGTTGAAGCTTGTCCATCAAAGAAACTTTCTTGGTTTGTAGATTTAAAAAATTTTTTAATTTTCTTTTTATGTGAGTGTACTCACATACATAGGTTGGTGCACATACATAGGTTGGTGCACACATGTGGTGCAGTTCCCTGGAGGTCAGAAGAGGGCGTCAGATTCCCCTGGAACTGGAGTTAAAGTCGGTTCTTAGCCCCATGTGGGTGCTGGGAATTGAACCCAGATCTTAACAGCTGAGCCATCTCTCCAGCCCCGGTTTGCAGATTTAGTTTAAGGCATGTGATAAGAGCCACACCTTTGTCTAGTCTGCAAGTTGCAAGCATTCTTTCCAGGGCTTTTATGCTTTTGTTAGCTGGTGAACGATGACTTTTCATGGACATTTGTTAGAAACTCTTGTTATACTGAAGTTAAAGAGGATGACATATTAATTACTTTTGCATCACTGTGACCAAAATACCTGACAGAAACAACCAAAGGGAGGTCTCAGTACATAATGGGGCAGGGAATGGCTGAGTTCACGGCAGGGGGAACCCATGATAGAGGCGTTCATGTCACAGCAGTCCGGGAAGCAGAGTATAAGGCAGAATCAAAGGCCCACCCCTAGTGACCTACTTACACTACCTAGAACTCACCTTTTGCAAGTTCACAGCCTTTCCAAATAGTTCCCCCAACTGGGGAACAGGCATTCAAACATGAACCTGTGGCAGACATTTCAGAACCTAACATAACAGCCATTAATCAGAGTAAGACACAGTACATGGAGAAGCGAGAGCCTGGACCCCTTAGTGGCCATGTGTTCTGGGGACATTTCTGGATAAACAATTACTTTGAAATTTAAGTAACAGAACCAAATAATCTTTAAATAAATAATAAACTCTCTACACTTCTATACAGTTGCAAAATTTTGTACCATGTCTTTGGCTACAAGGAATACTGTCTCCCCCCCCCCTTTTTTTTAGGTCTTTTTGAGACAGGGTCTCCCTTTAGTCCCAGCTGGCCTGGAGCTCACTCTGTAGACCATGCTTTTAATTCATAGAGATCCACCTGCTTCTGCCTCCCAAGTGCTGAGATTAAAGGTGTATGCCACCACATCCAGAAGAATACCATCTTTTAAATTTATCTTCTTTTTGAATACCATAGAAGGAGCATTTATTACTAAGTAGAATTATTAATAAGGAATTTGCATCATTAGAACTCCCATCTTCCTAGGTAAAGAATTGCTGAAATAATGCCATCAGCAAATTTAAGATTTTTTTTGTCAATATTATTCTGGTTTTCATGTCATTATTAAAATGTAATGATTTTTATCCTAAATCTTTAGCAGTATCATCAACCTGATGTTCTAGATTAGAAAAAAAATCCATTACAAAAGCCCTCAAAAATTCCTGTTTTGTTTTGACATGGTCCACATAGGCTATGTTGGTTGAGCAACCCTAGACTGGTTTTTTAGTCTTTTATTCCTTCTTTATCCTCTCTAAAATAAGTTTTTAGGTGTATTAAGTTCTGACTATACACCCAGGCATGGTGGTGCCTTTAATCCCAGCACTCGGGAGGCAGAGGCAGGTGGGTTGCTTAAAGATTGAGGCCAGCCTGGTCTACATAACAAGTCCCAGGCTGGCTGGGACTATAGGAAGACTGCCTTCAAAAGCCAAAACAAGGGGCTGGAGAGATGGCTCAGCAATTAAGAGCACTAACTGCTCTTGCAGAGGACCTGGGTTTGATTCCCAACACCCACATGGCAGTTAATAACTGTCTTTAACTCCAGTTCCACAGCTTTGCAGGATATGGGTGCACCTACCTACATGCAGACATATTCATAAACATAAAAAATAATAAAATATGGTGGCACATGCCTTTAATCCTAGCACTTGGGAGGCAGAGGCAGGTGGATCTTTGTGAGTTCAAGGCCAGCCTGGTCTACAGAGTGAATTCCAGGACAGCTGGGGCTACAGGGAGACCCTGTCTTGAAAAGACCAAAAAAAAAAAAAAAATAAAATAAAAAAAGGCAAAACAAAACAAGTCATGACTACAGTTGCTTATAGGCCATGCAATGCTATAAAAGTAGATAGTTATCAATAGTTATCAATACTTAATTTCACTAACAGAAGAAAAAAAAAGAACTAGTTATTACTTTATTTTCTTCCAATTATATCACATACTCTTCTCTAAAGTAGCATTATCTGCTTAATTAATTACTGAGTGCACAAAGCCAGAAGGGAAAATAAAATGATGGGAACTTTTAAAAGAATCATTAGATGTTAAACATGTGCTTTTGCCAATGTAATATTTCACTATTTAAAAATTACAGTTTTAGCCAGGTGTGGTGGTGCATGCCTTTAATCCTAGCACTTGGGAGGCAGAGGCAGGCGCATCTTTGTGAGTTCAAGTCCAGCCTGGTCTACAGAGCAAGTTCCAGGACTGCTGGGACTACAGGGAGACCCTGTCTCAAGACCAAAAAAATTTTACAGTTTAATAGGTTAAAATCTAAAATCTATTTTAACTAAATATCAAGTACATAGATTGAATTATCAAGGAGTTGATTTATAAAGAAACATTAGAAAGTACAAATTCCAATCTAAAGTTTTTTATTTTATTTCATGTAGAATATTTTACTAAAGTTACTTAATATTCCGCTTCTTTCCTGTCACCTTGAAAATTTCTGTCATGAGAACAGTAATTCATTTGTCAGATGTTTTGAAATTTCAAGCTTTTTGGTTATTATATTTTGTCTCATTATCAAATAAAATTTATATCCTTATGAAACACTGTTTTTATTGTCCTAGCAGTGTCTGGAGACTTTTATGTGTTAAGTACTTTGTCACTTGACCGCCTATAGAATGTTGTGATGCACGGAGATGAGACATGGCTTTCTCAGTGCAAAACCCTGGATACATTAGCCTGTGAGTCCTTTCTCAGTGAAGAGGTCTGCAGATCTCACATTTAGACCCTAACCAACAAGTGTGACCATTTCCAGGAATTAGTTACCCAGAATACATCAAGAGGCATACTTCATTACTTCTCAGCCCTCCTGGAAACCATCAATAGCTCTCTCTCTCTCTCTCTCTGTTTGGATACATGTTACCATCTCTACTTGGTCAAGTGTTTTGTGCTTGGAAGATTCTAAGATGTGCTTCCAGAAATTTCCTCAAGATTTTTTTATTAAATTAATTAAATTACTTTTGAAATGTATGAGTGTTATGTCTGCATGTATGTAGGTGCACTCATGTGCAATGCCCATGGAAGCCAGAAGAGGGTGTTGGATCCCTTGGAACTGGAGTTACCAATGATTATGAGCTGCCTTGTGCATGGTGGGAACTGAACCCTGGTCCTCTGCAAGATCAGACAGCATTCGTGGTTTTTTTTTTTTTTTTTTTTTTCGGGTTTTCAAAGACAGGGTCTCCCTGTAGCCCCAGCTGTCCTGGAACTCACTCTCCAGCTCTACCCCCAAATTCTTAACCCCTGGCCCTGGTAATTGGATTAGTAACTGGTTCCCTTCACTTGTGTACTTCAGTTTTGCTTCTCTTTTCTCTATATTCTTAACAAACTGTCATTTTTTTCCTTTGTCCCACCCAGAGTTGCATGATCATTCTCGGAAAGCAATTGTTGCTATGTCATGTCATTCAACTTTCTGGGATTCCACCATGTGGCCTGTGTTAGTCAGGCTTTTGCCTTACTGTCACCAAATACCCAAGAAAACCATCTTAAAGGGGGAAAGCTTTACTTTGGTCCATGCTACAGAGATGTCAGTTTATCAAGGTAAGAAGGGCATGGCCAAGCAGAACAGTTCACTTTATATCAGCCAGGAACCAGGGGACCAACTTACAGTGTCAGTCTTTCAACCAGGCTCCACTTCCTCCCTTTCACCACCTCTAAGTAATGCCATCATTATGTGAATCTTTTGAAACACCCTCACTGTGGTACACATTACTGGACTGCAGTAGCTTTCTAAAATCCATTCTTACATGCTTATAAAACAACACTATGTGGATACCACAACCACATTTCCTGTTCAAGAGGTAAACTGGCCCCTTGGACTCCAGCTATACCAGCTTCCACGTGCCTGAGCCTGGGAAAACATTTCTGGGTGTGACCTGTCTTTTGGAGCATGCTCATATGTGTTCCCATGGTTACACCCTGGAGCTCTCTGTTGGCTGTAGTATTTCCAAGTCATCTTTCTTATTCCTTCTGTGTAAATGTTATGGTTTCTTTTTAATGGTGGTAATCTCTTTAACAATTACAAATGCCCTGTCCACAGCTTTACACCCGTGCATACCTCTCTCCTTACCAAACCGCACATTTTTTGTATCTTTCTCCTCCACTTGCTGCTCTTTAATCACTGTAGCAGTGGCTAAAAATATTGAGCATCAGCCTTACCACAGCCTGAATGACATCCCAATTTGAAATTTCCTTCACCAAATAAATTAGTCCATTTCCTTTTAATTTATCCATACTTAGGTTTTAGGACCCAGACAGAATAATTCTTGACAGAGTCCTCGTTCCCCTCTAAAACTTGATGAGTTTTAGAGGGGAACAAACTGTCTTCACTGACCACCTTTATTTTTTTCCCACAGGAAAACAGAAATAATACAAATGACAACAACAAAACAAAGCAACAAGAACAAAAAAAGGGAGGGATTTCCATTTCTTATTCTGGTGAAATAAGAATCAATCTGAGGGCCTTGGTATGTACTTCTCTTTTTTCCCTTCTCTCTTTCTTTTCTTTCTTCTTTTCCTGCTCTTTCAGGGCTACCAGAAGATTACGTGTTTACTGGCTAGTCCAGGAAGCCTTGAGTTCTCAGCTGAGAAAGAGTCTGGTTAATTTGGGGGGATCTCATCCTTAAACTGCCTAATCAATTGCTAGTTCCTGTTTAGTTATGTTACCCTCTGAAAAGGGTCACCACAATTGCCAGAAGGGAATTGGGACGCCGAATGCTCTGACTTCTTCCATGCTGAAAAGAACATTTGGTGTGGTAACTGGGGAATCCCCCCTTCAGAGGGTCTATCTAAAGGACCGCCAAAAGGACAACTATACTGACCACGTTTCATAGGCCTTCAGAACTCTCCAGTAATGGCCCATTAAGCACTGAACACAGCATTCCAGGGCTTCTCTAGTATACGTCTCCAAATTTTTAACTATTTGAGAGAGGCTATGAACCACAGAATCAAGTTTATTACAGCAATGACCCCAGTTCCTGGTACCAGTTTTCTGTATTAGTTTTTCTTATTGCTGCAAAAACCAAATACCTGGCAAGAAACAACTTAAGGGAAGTTGTGATTTGGGGTGATACAGTCTTCCACGGCATGTCAGCAGGAGGCTCACTGTGGTCAGCAGCTCTGTTGTTGCAGACACGTATACCAGCTTCTCACATGGACCAGGGAGCAGAGATGGGAAAAGAAGTGTTCCTTCCTCTCACCTCAAGGTCCCTCCCCCTCCAACAGCCACTCTTTTCTTCCAGCTAGGCCCCACCTCCAAAGGGTCCATGACGTAGCATCACCAACAGGGGTTTACGAGGTGTTCAAGCACATGAACCTTTGGGAAGCATTTTTATTTCTAAACCATAGCAGCTTCTCTTTCTTCATGTGATTTTTCACTGCCTTAAAGTATAGATCAAGTTTCTTTTTTTTCTCTTAGTATTCTTTTTTTTCTCTTTTATTTGTTTATTTTAAGGGATTCACCATTGTTTTCAGATAACATTGACGTTACTCAGTTTGCCGTACAATTAGGTAATTGGTGCATTTTTTTTGAAGTGAGCCAAATTATTAAGCATAAGCAATGAATGTAACATTCATGTAAAACCAATTTGCAAGTATCTATTCAAATTTTGAACAACCCAAGGTTCCCATAGTCCAGTTGGAGAAGCTTGTATGCACAAGCATGTTGATCAAATAGGAGTCCAGTCTATATTGCTGTAGTCTCACGATTCACCCCAGTCTTTCCACAGCCCTTACATTCTACCACGCTTCCTCTTCCGCAAGTTGTTCCCTAGGCTTTGGGAAAGGGGCACAAGTGGGTGAGAAGCAAAACAGTCTATTTTCTCTGGAGATGTCATTT
>VZQC01001909.1:22078-44499 GCA_009823505.1 Rhizomys pruinosus
TGGTTTATTTTGTATTTCTGTGTAAATCTCTACTGAAATACCTCTCTATGTAAATATATGTTATTTTTTAATTTTTTTAATTTATTTTTCTCTATGTGTATGAATGTACTGTCTGCATGCAGGTCTGTGCACCCTTGTCGTGCAATGCCGTGGAGGTCAGAAGAGGGTGTCAGATTCCCCTGGAACTGGAGTGATTCCCCTGGAACTGGAGTTCTCCTGGAATTGTAGTTTCAGATGGTTCTCAGCCGCCATGTGGGTGCTGGGGTTCGAACCCGGGTCCTCCGCAAGAGCAGTCAGCGCTCTTAACTGCTAGGCCATCTCTACAGCCTGAATATATGTTATTTTTAAGTATACCCTTTTAAAGTGCAAATCTTACAGAGTGGATTTTAATGACTATCTTCCTCCAAGCTCTTGGCCTTCTTCAGGCCTGGCATGAAAACCTGCTTTAAAGACTTTTCAGTATCTAGCTCCCCCCCTTTCTTTTTTTATGAGTACAAGCATCCTTTCATGTAAAACCAACTTGCAAGCACTTGTGCCCAAACCCACACAGGCCAAGGCTCCCACCATCCAGGAATGTAGATCAAATTTCTTTACATGACTTTGTTTCAAGAAAATAAAGATGGGAGCAATGAGACATCTTAAGGCTCAGAAGTTCCAGTGAATTCACCTCACTGCCTTTACTTTCCAGGTAAGGTTTAGATATCGGTGATTTGAGGGAGAGGGTGATAGAGTCTTCCTTTTGAGGGAAGGAGTTGCAAACACATACAGGGATAGTGGGTAATTGTTGAAAGTCACGTACCATTTTACCATAGTGTCACATTTAGCTCCTTTTGTCAACTTGACACACCAGGGAAGAATGATCCTTAACTGAGGAATTTCCTCCAGTAGATTGGATTGGCCTGGGCATGTCTGTGGGGTATTTTCTCTATTGCTGATTGATGTAGGAGGGCCCAGCCCACCGTGCGTGGTGCCATTCCTGGACAGGTGGGCCTGGGCTATGTCAGAAACGTAGATGGGGGGTCTAGAGAGATTTCTCAGCAGTTAGGAGCCCCGGCTGCTCTTGCAGAAGACTTCACTTTGACTCCCAGCACCTACACGGCAGCTAACAACCATCTGCAACTCCAGTTCCAGGGGAATCTGATGCCTTCTTCTGACTTCTGCAGACATTGCACAACACAGGTGCACTTACACAGATGCAGGCATACACTCATACACATAAAATAAAATTATAAATAAATATTTTAAAAAGAAAGGTAGATGGATATGAGCTTGGGAAAAAGCCAGAACACATTGTTCCTCCATCAGTTTCTCCCTCTCTGTTCTCACTTTGAGTTCCTGCCTAGGCTTGCCTAGATGATGGGCTGTAACCTGGAAGATGTAATAACTCCTTTTGCTCTGCAAGCTGTTTTTTTGTCATGGTGTCTATTATAGCAACGGAAACCAAATTTGAACACACAGCATCTAATCTCTTCTACTGATGTTCAACATCTTGTTTTTTCCTACTCTCTTAATTGCTCAGCTTATCTTCTTTTTTTAAGTTTTGTTTTTTTGAGACAGGGTCTCTACAGCCTGGAATTACAGAATCCCAGCTGGCCTGGAACTCAAAATGTACACCAGGCTGGCCTTGAACTTACAGAGTTCTGTCTGCCTCTGCCTCCTGAGTGCTGGGATTAAAAGCAAGCACCACCATGTTTGGCCATTCAGCTTGTTTTGGCCAGGGCTTTCTTTCCAAATGTTCACCCTACCAGTGTTAATTCTATAGAATATGCTTCTTCAACACTAATTCCACAAGGCATTGCAGGACCTCTGGGTATGACAACAGGGATATGCCCTGTGTAACTGCATTGATTTCCATAGTATTTAGTTCTTCAATTTGAATTAATTATTCAAATATAAAAAGTTGAAGACATTCCAGATAATTCTACTACATCTGCTAAATGTTTATGTGTAACCGAACACATGGCTGTAGCTACTGAATTGTTCTTATCACATAATCCACTTCTTATCATTTAATAAGAGCAGTGTATGACAGGAAATTAGAATTAATTCCTTGCATAATTAGCTTCATTTTCGTAGAATTTTTGTGGATGAAAAATCTAAGAAATTTTCTCTTTAAGAAATCTTCTCTGCTGCTTCTGCAGCAGTCCTTGAAACAGCCTGTTGGCGTTCTCCTTGGGGACACCTGTCAAACATTTCTGTCTCATTATCTCCCAGAGTTTGTCCCAGTGGGAACGGTCTATGGACTTTAACATTTGTTCTCCCTTCCCTCTGCCCTCTCCTCAGAGAGTACTTCTTGAATTCAAAATAAGTGCAAAAATCAGCCTTTGGAGTGTTCTTTTCTTTTTTGTTATTTTTTGGTTGTATTAAAAAACTTTCCCTAGAGCCAAGACAATTTTCAGACAGTGTTTTAGAGATAAATGTAAAAGTCCAATTTTCTGTGTCTTTAGTATTAAATAAAAGGAAATTATTTACTGTTTACCCTTTCTCCGCAGGGAAATCATTATTCAGATGACCAAAAGCTCTGTCCTCTCAGTTCAATTTATAGATATTTTTGGAACCTCTTCCTGCATCTCCAAAGCAGAGATTCAAGAAGCAAAGGTATTTGCTTATTCAATTTATCATGTTGTGACCATGAAATGGAGCCCTCTAAGGAGCTAGGGTTTTTTATCATCACATCACTATCATTTCATTCCATATGACTTGCTTTACAACAGTAGTCCCAGGCACTGGATGCTGGGAAAATTCTCTGTAGAGGCAGAAGGGAGCGTTGAGAGGATATTAGCACCCAAGCTAATAATTGGGGATTTGGCAAAAGCATTAGAGTTCTCAAATGACTGGCAAACTTTGGGAAATGCAAGTAACTTTTGGAGTCTTTATTGTAGAGCATAGAGGGGCACAGGAATCTGTCATAACTCACAGAGCGACCAACTACCACACCAAGATTTAAGAGGGTGGTGCTATAGTTTGAATCTTAAATATCTGCCAAATGCCCATCTGCGGGTTCATGTTGTTGTGGTGGGGTGGATCTTTGACAGGTGGGGTTCCGTAGGAGGGAGTTAGTTCACTGGGAAAATGCACTTGAATTGGGCATTGGGATCCAGGCCTCTTCTTGCTTTTCTGTCTTTGCTTCCTGGGCACAAGCCTCTGCTGCCACATGGTCTCATGCTGGCTGAGTTACTATGCTACCCTAAGTCTAAAGCAGCAGAGCCCAGTAGAGACTGAAGTCTCTGAAACCATTGAACCAATCACTTTTCTCGTTGTTGTGACAAAGTAGTTGACAAGAGTTTAGGGAAGAAAAAGTTGATTCGGGCTCACAGTTTGAGTGCTCGCCCATTATGGCAGGGAAGGTGTCGGGGGTATGGCAGCAGGAGTGGGGGTGGCCGGCCATACTGCATCTGCAGTCAGGAAGAACAAGAGGAAAGCTGGTGCTGCTCAGCTAAGCCTTTCTGGAAACACAGCCAGTCCTAAGTGTGTATATGGTAGGCGAGTCTAAATCGAGTGAAGTTGACCATGAAAATCAATCACCACAGGTCCACCCTCAGAGTGGATGGCGCCTTCCTACAGGAGGTCCAGTTGTAAAAAGGTCTGAGGGAACAGCAGTGTGGACCTGCCTGCCTTTGCCTCTTCTTTCTGGGAACATCTTTTGTCATTTTTGAGGCTGTCCTCTACTGACATCAGATGCAGTGTAGGTAGAGAAAGGCCACCTGTGGCTGCATTGTGCTTAAATTGCCCGCCTGTCTTTCACACTGGAATCTGCCCCTACCATGAGATTTGCTTGTATCAACAATCCGTGGGAGACGAACCCCTGAGATCAAACTTGTGATAACAAGGACTTGTGGTATTTACAGAATATGAGGGAGGGGGTATGAGAGCAGGCCTGGGAGATGACATCACTCAGCTTATATAAGCAAAGTGCTATGAACAAATGAACAGATTCTTCTTTACCATCATATATGTGTCCCTGGTCCATTAATTTCTGTGCCTATGTAAGCTGAGCCCATCAGGCTTGGGTGTGTGGTGAATGCTAGAGGATACTGGTTAGAAAAAGGTCTTACTATTGGGCTACCAACCTGAGAAGTGGGTATCAAGTAGCCAGCTGGGTCTAGACTGGACAGAGGCTTGCAGATAGCCACCAGTCTGTGAATCCTGTCTTGGGTGTGTTTAAGTCCCAAGCAGGTGGGATCTATTCAGCCATAATGGGGTGGCGACTGACATCCAGAGGCCAAAGGTCTGAGTCAGGGCAATTAGCTTGGCCAGACTGGGCTGTGGGGTGAAATTCCCCATGGCCAGCTGACATTTGGCCTCCTTGCATCAGCCCCCATGAGGAAGCTGCTGGCGAATTCCTCGCCCCCTCCTCCCTTTTGTTCCCTTTGCTCTTGCAGCGGCAGTGCTAACCACACTCCATCTTCAACTTTTCTATACAGACTCAATATTGGTGACTGTACAGGAGGCCCCAGGCCTTCAGTGTGGGATTGTGACTGCAGAGCATCCAGCTTCATGGATTGAACAGCTACCAGGTCCTCTGTTGCGTGTAGGTGGCCATTGTTGGGCTACCCAGCCCCTGATCATGTAAGCTAATCTAGTAAATACTCTTTTAGACTATATGCTGGGTCTGTTCCCATAGAGAACCCTACCTTATACAACTGTGAACCAGAACGAACCTCCTCTCATTATAAATGGACTTTATCAGGTATTTGCTATGCTAAAGGAAAGCTGACTTATGGTGAAACGGAAACGCTCCCCAAAGACTCATGTTTTGAAACTTGTTCTCTAGTTAGTGGTTTGTTTGGGCAGCATGAGACCTTTGGTATATACGGCCTGGGTGGTGGAAGTAAGCTAATGGGGTTGAGCTTCTGAAGGTTACAGGGCAGCTTTGGCTTTAGCCTTGGTCTCTTCTGCTGCTTCCTGGTCTGTTAGAACTTGAATGCCTTTCAGCACATGAACCGTGTTCGGACCACTCCATCACACCTTCCCCATTGTGATGGAACCATGTTCGGACCACTCCATCACACCTTCCCCACTGTGATGGAACTGTGTTCGGACCACTCCATCATGCCTTCCCCACTGTGATGGACTATAAGCCTCTGAAACAATGACATGAAACAAATCTTTTCTCCCATAGGTTATTTCTGTTGGCTATTTTGTGAAAGTAATTACATGGATGAACACAGGAGATTAAAAATTTCTAAGCAGAGAAATGGAAGGATCAGAGCAAGACCTTTGCCTAAGGAGAATGTAGATTCTAGGCGGAGTTCCCAAATGCAAAATGAAGTAAAAACTGTTTATCAGACATGAACATGGGCCTCAGAATGTGTGGTTAGCAGTTGAGCTCAGAATATGCAAATACCTTCTAAATACGATACAGATAGTCCAATCACCTGCCTTCATACCTGCAAAGTGAAGCTCTCAAGGTAGGAACCAGCAACACTCAGTTGTCCCCTTCTGTTAGCTCTTGCATAAACTCTGACCAAACACAGGAAGGATTTTTGTAATTTTCTGATTCAGTATGTTTTTTTTAATTCAAAGTATGCTAAGGCAACACACAATTTCCAATAGCTACACCGTGTCATGAGTCTCATCTGAGTGCAGAAGTTAAAACTTAATTCAAAGTATGGAAATAAAAAATGTTTAATTCAACCGAACTGTGGCGGGAGTCTGAGAACAGGTCAGCATGTACCTGTTGCTTAGAAACTAACTCATTCTGCATGGCTTTTGTACTTTATGCTTGGCTTGCTTTTAGAGAATACAAATTGTTAGAGGGACTTCCCACCCCTAAGCTTGGGAACTTAAACTTTCTGCCCCTGGATATGGTTTTTCCTATATAAAACACCTCCCAACTGTGACTTGGGGCTATACACCTGGACTGAACTTCAGGTGTGTAGTTGCCAGTTGACTAAAGACTTTCTATTACCCTAAACATGTTTTGGAATTAACCTATAGTTTATTTTCAGACTTTGTAAGTTTGGTATATGTATGGAGTATAAAAAAAAGCTAAGAGTATAATCATGAACATGGGATAGAAGGGATGTGTGGATGAAACTGATCAACACGTACCAAGTTGCAATTACATAGAGCATGATGCTTGCTGTATGATTTTATAGTAGAATGAATATAGATGTTGCATGCCTTCCAAAAGGCTCAAAGAAAGAACTATGAAAGATTTTTTAACCACAAGGAAATTATACAGGTTTAACAACATAGACATGTTCAGCAGATTTAACTTGTAAAACAATGTGTCATATCATGAAACATCATGTGACCCTTGTAATATGCACAACTTAATATTTGTATATGTCGCCTAAAACAACTCTAATGAAGGGAGGGGGAGTCTGGAGTAGGCGGGGCCCTGGGCACAGGGGCATAGGGATGTAACCATTGGACAATGAAGGGAGGGGGAGTCTGGAGTAGGCGGGGCCCTGGGCACAGGGGCGTAGGGATGTAACCACTCTGGAGACCTTCTGGGTGCGTTCCTGGTTGGGAGAAAACTGAGACAGTAACAAGACAAGGGGACCCAGGCCAGCGTGTCATGGCATTTAGCGCCTGTGGCAGTAGGGGTAGCCGAGGGGAAGGAGGTGGAAATGAAGGTGCAGAGGGTGAAGGCTGCCCTGCCCAGCCATTCAGACCTGTACTTGAGGGTCTCTGCAAAACTGGAGAGTGGTGGGTCCCAGTTGTTAGATGGACCATTCATCCTGGGTTGGGGCCCTCTTGATTCTGGACAAATGGTACCAGTGTGGCTGGCCTAGAAGTTTGGCTGCTGATGGCGTCGTAAGTATGACGATGTGGGGGGGTCCAGTCTACCTGGGCTCAAGAGACTCAAGAGATAAAGTTTTTTTTTTATTAATTTATTTATTTCTGTATGTGTATAAATGTACTGCCTGCATGCAAGTCTGTGCCACCCATGTCGTGTTGGTGGTTTGAATGAGTGCCCCCATAGGCTCTAGGTTATTCAGACATTGTCTCCAGTTGGTGATGCTGTTTCTGGAAGGTTTAGAGGTGTGGCACTGGTGGGGGAAGTGTGTCACTGGGGGCGGGCTTAGTGAGCTTAACAAGCCTCGTGTCTACAGTTGCTCCTTTCTGCTTTCTGTGCTCTTTGCGATATGTGACCCTCTGTTTGCTGCTCGGGATCCGGCCACCACGCCTCCCGCCACAATGACTCTAATTCCCCTGGAAACCGCAAAATTGTACGCTCAAATAAACTCTTCCCTTTTATACGTTCCTTGGTCTGGTGTTTTATCACAGCAACAGAAAAAACTGACTAATACCGTTATTGGTACCAGAGAGTGGGCTGTTGGCTGTGGAAGAACCTGACCATGTGTATGTTTGGAGCAGTGTGGAAGACTTTGGACCTTTGGGCTGGAAAGTGCTGTTGACTATTATAAGCAGAGCTTTAAAGGGCCATTCTAGTGGAAACCCGGAAGAAAGCGTGGCTGCAAAAGATGTGGTCCCTGGGGAAAATAAAGACTTAGGCAGAAACCGGGCTTATTTTGATAAAGAGTCTGGCAGCAGTTTGCCCACAGCCCAGATGCCTTGCCTGATGCTAGTTGAAAAGCAATGGACTGTTTTTGGTGGAGGATATTTCAAGAACAGCCTAATGTAGAAATGGTGCCTTGGCTTTTATGGTGAATCTTATACAGATCTACAGTGAAAAAGAGCGAATGGGGCAGAAAGAACTGGCAAACGTACAGTTTGGCCTTGCTAATGCCCACTAGGAAGATTAACGGTGGGGCCAAGGCATGTGAAGGAAGGTTGGATCTGAAACCCCACTTGGAAGATTAAAGGTGGGGCCCAAGCATGTGAAGGAGAGGTTGGATCTGAAAACTGCATAGGAAGATTAAAAGGTGGGGCCAAGGCACGTGAAGGAGAGGTTGGATCTGAAAACTGCACTAGGAAGATCAAGGTGGGGCCAAGGGTTGTGACGGAGACTTTCCTTTTGATAAGGAGTTTGAAGTGATTAAGGAAGGGCTTCGAGATTTACAAGTAAACAAACGAATCCGTACCTTCAGGGCAAGACCACACCCAGCTAATCCTCCAGCAAGTCAAGGGCAGAGAAAAGTAGCAAATTTGGTTGAAAAATGGGCCGGTCTGGCCCGAACTTGGCAGCCAGATTCGGCAATTTCATTCACGTGGTGCTGGCTTTAGCGGCATGAAGTTCGCAAGAGTGANTAAATTTTATTTATTTCTGTTTGTGTATGACGTACCGTCTGCATGCAATTTTGTGCACCCCGCGTCGGCAATGCCACGGAGGTCAGAGAGGGTGTCGATTCCCCTGGAACTGGAGTTCTCCTGGAATTCCTTCTCCTTACCTCCTCCCTCCTCTCCTCTTTTTCCCCACCTCTTTTACTTTCCCTTTCCTTTCCCACTTTCCTCTTTATTCTTTCCCTCCCTCCCCCCTCCCCCTTTATTCTCTCCCATCTCCCTTCCATTTTCCTTCCCTTCTTTCCCTTCCTTCTTTTTCCCTTCCCGTGTTCTTGTCTCTTTTCTTCCTCCTTCTTCCTTCCTCTCCCCTTCTTCTCCCTCCCTCCTCCTTTCTTCCTCCTCCCCCTTACTACTGGTTGAGTAGTTTTGAGGTTTGAGTTTATTTTTCGTTGAGTTTATTTCCTCCAAGGAGAAGGAGCAATATCGCCAATTAGCATTGGGATTACAAGGCATCATTATGGCCTTGCCTCTGTTGCCAGTATATTCCGGCAGGGTTAATTTTGGCTGACATATACAAATATTAAGTTGTGCATATTACAAGGGTCACATGAAGTTTCATGCATATACACATTGTTTTACAGTTAAATCTTGCTGAACATTGTCTTATGTTGTTAAACCTGTATTAAATTCTCCTTGTGGTTTTTTTATAACACTTTCACAAAGTATTGGCCTGGAGAGATTTGGCTCCCTAGCAGTTAGGCCACCGACCTCTCTACAGAGGACCCGGGTTCGATCCCCAGCACCCCACATGGTGGCCAGAGAACCGTCTGTACCTCCAATTCCAGGCGAAACTCCAGTTCCAGGGGGGAATCAGACACCCTCTTCCTGACCTCCGTGGATTGCACACGCTGGTGCACAACACTCTGCATGCAGGACAGTAGTCGTTCATACACAAACATACATAAATAAAATTTAAAAAATTTTAACAAATCTTTCATAGTTCTTTCTCTTGCACCTTTGGAAGCATGCAACATCTATTATTCATCCTTACTATAAAATATACAGCAAGGACTCCATGTCTATGTAACATGCAATTTCTGGTACGTTGATCAGTTTCACCCACACATCCCTTCTATCCCATATTCAGCCTGATTTCATAATCCTCTTAGTTTATTTTTTACATTTACATATACAAAGAAAAAAATACAAAGATCTGAAAAATAACATCATCGGTTAATCCCCAAACATGTTAGTGGGTAATGAAAGTCTTCTCTAGCAACTGGCAACTCACCATCACTGAACTTTCCAGTTCCACGGTGCATAGCCCCAATTTAGTCACAGCTTTGGGGTGTTGTTTATATAGGAAGAAAACATTATCCCAGGGTAGAAAGTTTAAGTCCCAAGCTTGGCTGGTGGTGACAGTCACTCTAACAATTTATTATTCTCTAAAACTAAGCCAAGCATAAAGTACAAAGCATGCAGAATGAATTAGTTTTCTAAAGCAACAGGTACGGCTCGACCTTTGCTCAGGATCGCCTTACCCCACATCGGGTTCATTTGGATGATTATATTGATGAAATCATGTGTTATGTCCATACTTTGAACCTTAAGTTTTAACTTCTGCATTCAGATGGGAGCTCATGACACGGTGTAGATACGTGTGGACTATGCAAGTGTGGTGCCTTACCTATCTTTGAATTAAAAAAAAAACATTACTGAATCAGAAAATTACAAAAAATCTCCTGTGTTTGGTCAGGAGTGTTATGCAAGAGCTAACAGAGCGGGAAAATGAGTGTTGCTGGTTCCTACCTTGAGAGGCTTCACTTTGCACGGTTATGAAGGCAGGATTGATTGGACTATCTGATCGTATTTAGCAAGGTATTTAGCATATTTGAGCTCAATTACTAACCACACATTCTGAGGCCCATGTTCATGTCTGATAAACAGTTTTTGCTTCATTTTGCATTTGGGAACTCTGCCTAGAATCTACATTCTCCTTAGGCAAAGGTCTTGCTCTGATCTTCCATTTCTCTGCTTAGAAATTTTTAATCTCCTGTGTTCATCCATGTAATTACTTTCACAAAATAGCCAACAGAAATAACCTATGGGAGAAAAAGAAAAGATTTGTTTCCATGTCATGTTTCAGAGGCTTTTCATAGTCCATCCAGTGGGCGAAGGCCTGATGTGAGTGGTCCTAACACAGTTCCCATCACAGTGGGGAAGGCGTGGATGAAACGTGGGTCCGAACAATGGTTCCATCATCAAATGGGCGCTGAAGGTGTTGTGATGGAGTGGTCCGAACACGGTTCACGTGCTGAAAGGCATTCAAGTTCTAACAGACCAGGAAGCAGCAGAAGAGACCAAGGCTAAAGCCAAAGCTGCCCTGTAACCTTCAGAAGCTCAACCCCATTAGCTTACTTCCACCACCCAGGCCGTATATACCAAAGGTCTCATGCTGCCCAAACAAACCACTCTAAACTGGAGACCAAGTTTCAAACATGAGCTTTGCCGGGAGCGTTTCCGTTTCACCATAAGTCAGCTTTCCTTTAGCATAGCAAATACCTGATAAAGTCCATTTATAATGAGAGGAGGTTCGTTCTGGTTCACAGTTGTATAAGGTAGGGTTCTCTATGGGAACCGACCCAGCACATAGTCTAAAAGGCAATTTACTAGATTAGCTTACATGATCAGGGGCTGGGTAGCCCAACAATGGCCACCTACACACAACAGAGGACCTGGTAGCTGTTCAATCCATGAAGCTGGATGCTCTGCAGTCACAATCCCACACTGAAGGCCTGGGGCCTCCTGTACAGTCACCAATATTGAGTCTGTATAGAAAAGTTGAAGATGGAGTGTGGTTAGCACCGCAGCTGCAAGAGCAAAGGGAACAAAAGGGAGGAGGGGGCGAGGAATTCGCCAGCAGCTTCCTCATGGGGGCTGATGCAAGGAGGCCAAATGTCAGCTGGCCATGGGGAATTCCACCCCACAACCTGGTCTGGCCAAGCTATTTGACTAACTCAGACCCTTGGCCTTGGGGTGCTGGCTGCCACCCCATTATGGCTGAATAGATCCCACCTGCTTGGGACTTGAACACACCCAAGACAGGATTCACAGACTGATGGCTAAACTGTAAGCCTCTGTCAAGTCTGAACCAGCCGGCTAATCAGTACACACTTCCCAGGCTGGTAGTCTGATAGACAGACCTCTTTCCAGCCAAAACCCAACAGTGTCCACGTCTACTGCAAGCCCTATGCCAAAAAGGGCCTAACTCACAGGCACAGAAATTAATGGACCAGGGACACATATATGATGGTAAAGAAGAATCTGTTCATTTTGTTCATAAGCACTTGCTTATCTAGCCTGCGTGATGTCATCCCCAGCCTTGCTCTCTACCCCTTCCTCATGTTCTGTAAATATTATGAGTTCTTGTTATCACAAGTTTGATCTCAGGGGTTCGTCTCCCATGGTTTGTTGATACAAGCAAATCTCATGGTAGGGGCAGATTCCAGTGTGAAAGACAGGCGGGCAATTTTTAAGCCCCACATGGCCAGCCCACAGGTGGCCTTTATTACCCTACATGCATCTGATGCCGTCGAGGCCAGCCTCAAAAAAAAAAAACAAATGACAAAAAGATGTTCCAGGAAGAAGAGGCAAGGCCGGCAGGGACCCTGCTTTCCCTCAGAACCTTTTTACAACTGGACCTCCTGTAGGAAGGCGCCATCCACTCTGAGGGTGGACCTGTGGTGATTGATTTTCATGGTCAACTTCACTCGATTTAGACTCGCCTACCATATACACACTTAGGACTGGCTGTGTTCCAGAACGGCTTAGCTGCGCAGCACCCAGCTTTCCTCTTTTTCTTCCCGACTGCAGATGCAGTATGGCCGGCCACCCCCACTCCTGCTGCCATACCCCCGACACCTTCCCTGCCATAATGGGCGAGCACTCAAACTGTGAGCCCAAATCACTACTTTTTCTTCCCTAAACTCTTGTCAACTACTTTGTCACAACAACGAGAAAAGTGATTGGTTCAATGGTTTCAGAGACTTCAGTCTCTACTGGGCTCTGCTGCTTTAGACTTAGGGTAGCATAGTAACTCAGCCAGCATGAGACCATGTGGCAGCAGAGGCTTGTGGCCCAGGAAGCAAAGGACAGAAAAAGCAAGAAGAGGCCTGATCCCATGCCCAATTCAAGTGCATTTTCCCAGTGAACTAACTCCCTCCTACGGAACCCCACCTGTCAAAGATCCACCCCACCACAACAACATGAACCCGCAGATGGGCATTTGGCAGATATTTAAGATTCAAACTATAGCACCACCCTCTTAAATCTTGGTGTGGTAGTTGGTCGCTCTGTGAGTTATGACAGATTGCTGTGCCCCTCTATGCTCTACAATAAAGACTCCAAAAGTTACTTGCATTTCCCAAAGTTTGCCAGTCATTTGAGAACTCTAATGCTTTTGCCAAATCCCCAATTATTAGCTTGGGTGCTAATATCCTCTCAACGCTCCCTTCTGCCTCTACAGAGAATTTTCCCAGCATCCAGTGCCTGGGACTACTGTTGTAAAGCAAGCCATATGGAATGAAATGATAGTGATGTGATGATAAAAAACCCTAGCTCCTTAGAGGGCTCCATTTCATGGTCACAACATGATAAATTGAATAAGCAAATACCTTTGCTTCTTGAATCTCTGCTTTGGAGATGCAGGAAGAGGTTCCAAAAATATCTATAAATTGAACTGAGAGGACAGAGCTTTTGGTCATCTGAATAATGATTTCCCTGCGGAGAAAGGGTAAACAGTAAATAATTTCCTTTTATTTAATACTAAAGACACAGAAAATTGGACTTTTACATTTATCTCTAAAACACTGTCTGAAAATTGTCTTGGCTCTAGGGAAAGTTTTTTAATACAACCAAAAACAAATAACACCAAAGAAAAGAACACTCCAAAGGCTGATTTTTGCACTTATTTTGAATTCAAGAAGTCACTCTCTGAGGGAGGCTAGGGAAAGGGCGACCAATGTTAAATTCCATAGACCGTTCCACTGGGACAAACTCTGTGAAGATAAATGAGAACAGAAAATGTTGGGTACAGGTGTTCCCCAAGGAGAACGCCACACCCAGGCTGTTTCAAGGACTGCTGCAGAAGCAGCAGAGAAGATTTCTTAAAGAGAAAATTTCTTAGATTTTTCATCCACAAAAATTCTACGAAAATGAAGCTAATTATGCAAGGAATTAATTCTAATTTCCTGTCATACACTGCTCTTATTAAATGATAAGAAGTGGATTATGTGATAAGAACAATTCAGTAGCTACAGCCATGTGTTCGGTTACACATAAACATTTAGCAGATGTAGTAGAATTATCTGGAATGTCTTCAACTTTTTATATTTGAATCATTAATTCAAATTGAAGACCTAAATACTCTGAAATAATTTGCGTACCACAGTGCCTTTATCCCTGTTTGTCAACCCAGAGGTCCTGCACTTGCCCTTGTGATTATTGTTGAAAGAAGCATATTCTATAGGAAAATAAAACACTGGTAGGGTTGAACCTTGGAAAGAACGCCCATGGCCCAAAAAGTATGGCCAAACATGGTGGTGCTTGCTTTTAATCCCAGCACCTCAGGAGTGGCATGAGGAGACAGAACTCTGTAAGTTCAAGGCCAGACCTGGTGTACATTTTGAGTTCCAGGCCAGCCGGGGATTCTGCAATTCCAGGCCTTGTAGAGACCCTGTCTCAAAAAAAACAAAACCTTAAACAACAGAAGATAAGCTGAGCAATTTAACGCAGAGTGTGAAAAAACAAGATGTTTGAATCCCCTCCTTCCCATCAGTAGAAGAGATTAGATGCTGTGTGTTCAAATTTGGTTTCCGTTGCTATAATAGACACCCCATGCGTAAAAAAAAAAACAGCTTTGCAGGCCAAAGGAGTTATTACACTTCAGGTTAAGCCCATATCTAGGCAAGCCTGGCAGGAACTCAAAGTGGAGTGGAGAAACAGAGAGGGAGAAACTGATGGAGAGGGAAAACAATTGTGTTCTGGCTTTGTCCCAAGCTCATCTCCATCTACCTTTTCTTTTCTTTAAAAAATATTTATTATAAATTTTACTTTTATGTGTATAGTGTACGCTTGCCTCTGTTTTGTCAGTGCACCTGTTGTTGTGCATGTCTGAGAAAAGAAGTCAGATAAGAGGCATCAGATTCCCCTGGAACTGGCCAGTTGGCAGAAGAGCAAGATGGTTGTTAGTCGCCTTGTAGGTGCTGGGAGTCAAAGTGAAGTCTTCTGCAAGAGCAGCGTGTGCTCCTAAAACTGCTGAGAAATCTCTCTAGACCCCCCATCTACGTTTCTGACATAGCCCAGGCCCACCTGACCAAGGAGAGCACCACGCACAATGGGCTGGGCCCTCCGTACATCAATCCTTCAAGCAATCAAGGAGAAATAACCCCCACAGACATGCCCCAGGGCCAATCCAATCTACTGGAGGCGGAAATTCCTCAGTTAAGGATCATTCTTCCCTGGTGTGTCAAGTTGACCCACCAAAGGAGCAACTGTGACACTATGGTTAAACTGGTAAGTGACTTTTCACCCAATTACCCACTTAAAATCCCTGTATGTTGTTTGAAATCCTTCCCTCCAAAGGAGCACTCTATCACCCTCTCCCTCAAATCACCGATATCTAAACCTTACCTGGAAAGTAAAGGCAGTGAGGTGAATTCACTGGAACTTCTGAGCCTTAAGATGCCTCATTGCTCCCATCTTTATTTTCTTGAAACAAAGTCATGTAAAGAAATTTGATCTACATTCCTGGATGGTGGGAGCCTTGGCTGTGTTGGTTTGGGCACAAGTGCTTGCAAGTTGGGTTTACATGAAGGATTGGTTTACTCATTTAAAAAAGAAATGGGGGGAGCTAGGTCTGAAAAGTTTTCTTTAAAGCAGGTCTTCATGCCAGGCCTGGAGAAGTTATCTCCAAGAGCTTGGAGGAAAGATAGTCATTAAAAATCCACTCTGTAAGATTGGCAGTTTAAAACGGGTGCTTTATTTTTAACTTAAAAATAACATATATTAGGGCTTTGTAGAGATGGCCTAGCATTTAAGAGCCGTGGCACTTGCTCTGCGGAGGACCCTGGTTTAGAACCCCAGCACCACATGGCCGGCTGAGAACCCCCCACATCTGAAACTACAATCCAGGAGAAAACTCCAGTTCAAGGGGGAATTCGACTCCAGTTCCAGGGAATTGACACCCTTTTTTCTGACTCCACGGCATTTGCACGACATGGGTGCACCAGACCTGCATGCAGACAAAAAAAAAAAAAAAAAAAAAAAAATCAAATAAAATTAAAAAAAAATTTTAAAAAATAACATATATTTACCTAGAGAGGTTTTTTATTTCAGTTAGAGATTTACACAGAAATACAAATTAAACCATATAAGTTAATGGACTTGATTTCTCTGGAATAATAATCCAGTCACATAGCTTTAAAGAGTAAAGTGTATATTGGGTACAATTTATTTGGCAGTTACTCAACTCTGCCCAAGCTATATCCACATATTATAGGATATTTTGAAATGGTTCGATTAGTTAAATTTGGTGTAGGTTTTGATGAAAAAAATTGTTAATTACTTTTGGGAACGGAATTTGGGCCATTTTAAAAGGGTAAGTGTTTTATTTTATAATTTGGAGTGAACGTCCAACAGGATACGTTGGGGGTGAAGGGCCACAAAGGGGGCGAGGAGGGTGCTGAGGGATAACGAGCAATTGTAACACTTTCTTTTACTGGTAGGACAATTTAAAGGCATATTATAGTTAAATTACTTTCCCAAATAAGTAGCATACAGTCCATGAGAAACAGTTTGAGTAAATTTATGAATAACTTCTGCCGTGGCTCCTGTTTTAATCGGGTATGTGTAATACCAACTTAGGCAATAGGTCAAAACATAAAAAAAAATTTAAAAAACAAAACTAAGAGGGATAGGTGGGAGGCGTAGGGGTAGTATCCCTTCTGGTTTACAAATGGAAAACTCTGTGGTCCAAACCTTTTGAAAAATTTTCAATTGTGAGATTTGAAACTAACAATGGGGAGGATGCTTAGCTTTGTTTTTCTCCCAGACACGGTCAAAAACACCCAAATTCTAAACTCTAATGCTCTGAAATTGTGAAACTGTGAAAAGTTCAAATTTTGAGCTGTTGGTTGTGGTGGACTGGGAAAATGCCAAAAGAGCGGCTGAGCCATCTTGAAACCTTTTTAAAGAAAGAGGGAACCTCGATCCTGCCTGGTCACAGACATGAGCATCCTCTCTTGAATTCTATTGGGAGTTAACTGTCTATATTGGCCCTTAATGAGTTTTACCTTTCCAGATTGCTGGAAACCCGGCCCTTCCCCTCATTAGAAAACATAAAAACATGACAGTACTGAAGTCATTCCCTAACTGTAAATTAGAGCCAACTGTCATAGTGGTAACTTCTTATAAAAAACAGGCATTTATAACTACCTTTTTTTTTAATTGACTGATAGGCATAAGAACTATCAAAGGATAATTCTCTATCTAAAACCAAATATAACAATAGTAACGTGGTCTTTATAAGCTGTTTTTGTTTAATTAAGCAAAATGTATTACTATGGAAAGCTCTGACATCAGCAATGAAACATTCTGCCTAGGAGATGTTAACTACGGGATCCAAGCCCCCCCAACTTATTAAAGGGCCTGTTGCCTATTAAGTCGGGATGAGGGATCACTTTGCAGGGAGAAGGAGAAAGGCAATAATTCCCTGTTGTCCGAAGACCTGGTGTGAACATTAAAAATGTTATGAGACATCACATGCTAATGTACAAACTGTCTCTGAAATGCTGGAGAGCATTACCAAAGGCCACTAAGGCAATACAGCAAAAATATTGGTCTCCCTGAAAAAAGCAAGACTCCTCTATTAGTATCAGCTACCACCTCTGAAATGCCAGAGATCATTATCAAAGGCCACTAAAGCATACAGCAAAATATTGGTCCCTCTTTGAGGGACAACAGCAAGACTACTCCATCAGTATCAGATACCCCTCAACGCCTGGAGATACTGTGCAAACAGTGGCAGCCAAGTGTATATCATATCACTACATTATATATAGATACATATATATATATATCCAAGAATACATTGCTATTAGCTCCTCCGTTGGATGGAATAACTCACGAGCAGATGCCACAAGCTTACATTCCCTCAATGGTTAGGAGATTTATAAGCCAAGATAAGCACCACTTGTCATACTTTATACGAACACAAGTATTCGTGTTAAGCATAACCATCCAAACTCTGTTGTACTATCCCAACAACCTTCATACATTAGTTACTGTTAAATAGCCTATAATCTAATTGCGTGTTTGCTTGTTAGTAGGATTACAAAAGGTCTCATCTGGCAACGTTCAGCAACAGAAGGACCAGCGAAACAACCTATTCGACAGAGTCCAAGACACAGATCTCCAGAGAAATTAGACTGTTTTGCTATCTCCACCACTTGTGCCCTCTTTCAAAGCCTAGGGAACAACCTTGCAGAAGAAGGAGGAAGTGGAAGATGTCGAATGTAAGGCTGCTGACTGGGGTGAGTGCGTGAACTACAGCTAATATAGATCTGACCCTAAATTTGATCAACATGACTGTGAACTTACAAGCCCCCACTTGGGCATTGGGACCCTGGGTTGTAAATTTGCACTAGACTGACTTGCAAATTGGTTTTACATGAATGTTAAATTCATTGCTTATGCTTAATAATTTGGCTCACTCAAAAAAAAATGCACCCATTACCTAATTGTACGGCAAAATGAGTAGTAACGTCAATGTTATCTGAAAAACACGTGAATCCATTAAAATAAAAATCAAATTAAAAGAGAAAAAAAGAATACTAAAGACGAAAAAAAAAAAAGAACACTTGATGTTCTTTAAGGCAGTGAAAAATCACATGAAGAAAGAGAAGCTGCTATGGTTTAGAAATAAAAATGCTCCCCAAAGGTTCATGTGCTTGAACACCTCGTAAACCCCTGTTGGTGATGCTACGTCATGGACCCTTTGGCGGGGGGCCCTAGTGGAAGGAAAAGAGTGGCGTTGGAGGGGGAGGGACCTTGAGGTGAGAGGAAGGAACACTTCTTTTCCCATCTCTGCTCCCTGGTCCATGTGAGAAGCTGGTATACGTGTCTGCAACAACAGAGCTGCTGACCACAGTGAGCCTCCTGCTGACATGCCGTGGAAGACTGTATCACCCCAAATCACAACTTCCCTTAAGTTGTTTCTTACTGGTATTGGTTTTTGCAGCAATAAGAAAAACTAATACAGAAAACTGGTCCCAGGAAATGGGGTCATTGCTGTAATAAACTTGATTCTGTGGTTCATAGCCTCTCTCAAATAGTTAAAAATTTGGAGACGTATACTAGAGAAGCCCTGGAATGCTGTGTTCAGTGCTTAATGGGCCATTACTGGAGAGTTCTGAAGGCCTATGAAACGTGGTCAGTATAGTTGTCCTTTTGGCGGTCCTTTAGATAGACCCTCCGAATAGGGGATATCCCCGTTACCACACCAAATGTTTTCTCCGCATGGACGAAGTCAGAGCATTCGGTTCTTCTCCTTCCCGTCTTCCCCCTTAATTCCTTTTCTTCTGCGCCCAACCTTGTCCGGTGCAATTCATCCGACGCCCCCCCCCCCCCTCGGTAAACATAACTAAACAGGAACTAGCAATTGATTAGGCAGTTCAGGGATGAGACCACCCCCCAAATTAACCAGACACTCAGCTGAGAACTCAAGGTTTACTGGACCAGCCAATAAACACGTTTACTCTTCTGGTATGCCCTGAAAGAACGAAGCAGAAAGAAAGAAAGAAAAGAAAGAGGAGAAAAAAAAAAAAAAAAAAAAAAAAAAAAAACCTTTCTTTTTTTTTTTTTTTCCCGTACATTACCACGGCGCCTCACGACTTGATGTCCTTATGTTCTATCCTAAGATAAGGAACTGGAAATCCCCCCCTTTTTATTCGGTTCTTGTGCTTGTTTTGTTGGTGTCAATTTGTTATGATTTGATCGTTTCCCGGTGCGGTATTTTAAAAATATTGATTCAAGGTCCGGTCAGTTGACTAGATCACGAAGATCAGTTCTTTTACCCCTCCCGTACATTTATTACTCAATTTGGTTCACCGTACGCCCCGCGACGCGCCCTATTGTGGACTCTGTAAAGGAACTATTTATTCTGAGGATTTTTTAAAAAATATTTTATTATTTTTATTTTATGTGTATGAACATCTTGCCTTCAAGTGGGTGGGTACAATGCTTGTAGAGGTCAGAAGAGGCCATTGGATCCCCTGGAACTGGAGTTACAGATGGATTTTAGCTGCCATGTGGGAGCTGGGAATTGAACCTAGGTCCTCTCCAAGAGCAGTCAGTGCTCTTAACCACCGAGCCATCTCTTCAGCCCTTGCAGCTGGGGATTTTGACTGGAACACCTATATTTGGCTTTTCCATGTGATAAGAACTTCCTCCTAGCCTGGTGCTCTCAAGACCTCCAAAAGTGAGTGTTCTAGCTAAGAAAGGGCAAAATATTCTGGTTTTCATGGAGAGCTTCAGAGGTCTGGAAGTATTAATTGTGATGCATTCTGTGTGTAAGTGAATTGCATGTATGACGTCAACTCACAGAGTTCATATATAGACCACACTGCTTGAAGGAAGAGGATGGAAAAATTAACAGACCTGTTTTTAAAAACACCTACAATGCATACCAGGCAAAGCACTTGCTTGGTTCTAGTAGCTCTGAAGAGTGACATTTATAACCTCAAGCTGAAGCTTGAGGTCTAAGATGTCATCATCATAAACAAGGGCATGCTCGGATATAACTCATCAGATTCAGTTACTCCAGCAAGACTCCTCAAGTTCAGTTCCCCTTTATCTGGAGGCCCGTGAGGTAAAGAAACAAACTACGTACCCCACTCTGAAAGGTGAGGTGGGCACAGGCTAACTGCTATATATTCTGGTTCAAAATACACATGGCAGTTCCTTGCTGTTGTGGTTTTCACCTGAACTGGCCCCCACAGGCACAAGTTCTGAATGCCTGGTCCTGGCTTGAGGTGCTATTTTGAAGTCTATGAAACCTTTTGGAGGTGAGGCCTGGCTGATAGAAGTAGGTCACTAAAGGAAAGATTCTGGAGGTAGTAACCCACTTGGTTGGCCTATAGTCTTTACTTTCTGGTCCACTAAGGTGTGAGACATGTCCGTCACATGTTCCTGCTGGCACAGAGCCATTTTACCATGCCTTCTCCAGTGCAATGGATGAAATCAAAAGCCAAAAAATGAACCTTTTCTCCCGTAAGTTCCATCTGTAGGGAATTTTGTGACATCGACCAGAAAAGTAACTAACACACTAGCTCATAACAGTTCTGGAAGCCGGATAAGCACCTAACATCAGATCCCACATCAGGGCTCAGTCCTGCTTCTTGAGTTTACGTCTGTGGGTCCTGACTCTACTGTCTAAGCTCTTTGCTTCACCTTTGAGATATTCTTAATTTTTCCAAAAAACTCAACCCATGTTTGGAACCGAGTGAAGATCTCATTCTATTTTCTGCTCATGTAATTGGATTCCAGGGCAAAGACTTCCTTTCTTCTTGTATTGCTCCCGTCCCTCCTAGGAAAAGCTCACATCAGTATAATCCTCTTAAAACTTCCTGGGTTGGGGCTGGAAAGATGGCTCTGTGGTTAAAACAATGAGTGCTTTTGCAGAGGACCGGAGTTCGGTTCCTAGTACCTACATCTACATTGGGCAGCTCCCAAATACCTTTAAGTACAGTTTCATGGGGGATCTGATGTTCTTTTCTGGACTCTACAAGCACCCTCACATGTACTCACACATGTACTCAGACACACACATACACATAAAAAATTATTAAGCTGGAACTGTAGATGGGAGTGCGCCCAACCAATGTGGGTGCTGAGAACCAAATTTGGGTCCTCTGCAAGAGCAGGAAGCCCTCTTTTTTTATTTTATTTATTTCTGTATGTGTATGAATGTACTGTCTGCATGTAGGTTTGTGCACCCGTGTCGTGCAATGCCGCGGAGGTCAGAAGAGGGTGTCAGATTCCCCTGGAACTGGAGTTCTCCTGGAATTGGAGTTTCAGATGGTTCTCGGCCACCATATGGGTGCTGGGGATCCAACCCTGGTCCTCTGCAAGAGTGGTCAGCGCTCTTAACCGCTAGGCCATCTCTCCAGCCCCAGGAAGCCCTCTTAACTATGGAGTCAGCTCTCCAATCTCCTGACGTTCTTTTTTTACATTAGATGCCTCTGAAGACTGAGCTCTCCTTTCAGATTTGGCCTTTACCTCAACTATTTTCCTCCCTCCCTCCCTCCCTCCCTTCCTTCCTTCCTTCTTTCTTTTCTTTCTCCCTTTCTCTCTCTTCCTCCTCCCTCCTCCTCCTCTTCCTCCTCCCATTCTTCCCTCTCTTCTTTCTTCTTTTATTTCTTTCTCTTTTTTAGACAGAGTCTCCCTGTAGCCCCAGATGACAGGGAACGTCTATGTAGACTAAGCTGATCTTGATCTCACAGACATCCACCTACCTCTGTCTCCCAGGTACTGGGATTAAAGGCCTGCACAACTGTGCCCAGCTGCAAAACCATTTCTTAATTTGGACATCATTTGCCATTTGGACATGTGAGGAATTAGAAGCAGTTTTAGTCTTGAAACCAATTTCTGCCTCTTTTTGTAAAAAGATTTTATTTTTTGTATTTTTATGTAAAAAGAATTTTGTTTGCAAACCAGTTTTCCTTTCAGTCCAACTGTTTCTTTGTATTTTGCAGAGGCAGCAGAAGCCATGTGGCTCTTTTAATATTTCACAGGGAAATCTGCTTAGGTTTCCTTTTTTTTTTTTTTTTTAAGTTTATTATATGAGAGAAGTTTGGACAAACTTTCCACTACTAGGGAGATAAAAGGGTGTTTTCTTCTAGGGTCTTAGATCAGTACCCTATTTCTTCTTTAATCCCCCCACAAATGACCTCCTCAGTGTTGTCAGACTTCAGCTAACACTGAAAGTCCCCCTACCTCACAGCCAACAGTGGTCTTGACACCAATGCCCCATGCTTTAGGTTTTCCTTCCTTTTTTCCTTTTTTTTCCTGTACTGGGGATTGAACCTGCAGGGTCATTTTTCTCATTATTGGGTCCAGCTACCGAAGAAGGAATTCAATCCTAGCACTTGGAAGGCAGAGGCAGGCGGATCTTTGTGAGTTCCTTCAAGGCCAGCCTTGGTCTACAGAGTGCGTTACAGGACAGCTGG
>VZQC01001909.1:48190-137155 GCA_009823505.1 Rhizomys pruinosus
TATGACATGGGACTGACTCCTCTTCATGTGGGACATCCTTTGTGTGTGGGGACCGACTCCTATTCATGTTGGGGCAACTCCTTCAGGCATAGTGGGGACCTCCCTAAGGGGGGTGACCTGACCCTCTTCATGGCATGGTGTGAGGACCGACTCCTCTTCATGGCATGGTGGGGACTCCCCATGGCAGGGTGGGACGTTCCTCTTCATGGTATGACATGGGGACTGACTCCTCTTCATTGATGGTGTGGGACGACTCTGTAGACATCCGCTCTTTCAATGCAATGGTGTGGGGACCGACTCCTATTCATGGTATGTCGTGGGGACATGACTCCTCTTTCATGGCATAGGTGAGGGACTGACTCCTCTCTAAGGGCATGGTGTGGGGACCGACTCCTCTTCATGGTATGACGTGGGACTGACTCCTCTTCATGGCATGGTGTGGGGTACTGACTCTCTTCATGGCATGGGGTGGTGGACTGACTCCTCTTCATGGCATGACATGGGGACGACTCCTCTTACATGGCATGGTGTGGGGACCGACTCCTCTTCATGGCATGGTTGGGGACACGACTCCTCTTCATTTTGGCATGAGTGGGGACCTGATCCTCTTCATGTGTATGGTGTAGGGGACTGACTCATCTTCATGGTATGACATGGGGACTGACTCCTCTTCATGGCATGGTGTGGGGACAGATCCTCTTCATGGTATGGTGTAGGGACTGTACTCCTCTTCATGGCTGGTATGGACGACTTTAGGCATGCTGGGACCGACTCCTCTTCAATGCGTAGCTGGGGACGACTCCTCTTCATTGTCATGGTGTGGGGACTGACTCTTCTTCATGGCATGGTGTGGGAGTCGACTCCTCTTCATGGTATGTGGAGCGATCCTTAGGCATTTGGGACTGACTCCTCTTCATGGCATGGTGTAGGGACTGACTCCTCTCCATGGCATGGTGTGGGGACCGACTCCTCTTCATGGTATGATGTGGGGACTGACTCCTCTTCATGGCATGGTGTGGGGCCGGACTCCTATTCTTGGAAGTAAGAGGGTGCTTAGCACTCACATCTCACTGGAACAGGAAGCAAGAGAAGGGACTTCCAGCTGTCAGCTGGGTTTCTTCCTTTTCCCTTTTTATCCAGTCCATATGATGGGGCCATCCACATTCAGGGCAGATCCTCCCCACTCGGTTAATCTTCTCTGCAGAGTCCCTTGAAGACACTAATGCCATAACAGTTTCTCAATCCAATCAAAATTAAGCACACTAGGAAAGTACTCTATCAACTGAACATATTCCCATCTCTTTTTACTTTTAATTTTGAGACAGAGTTTGATTAAGTTGCCGAGGCAGGCTCTTGAACTTGTGATCCTCCTGTTTCAGCCTCCTGGAAAGCTAGAACCACAGGCTCTTGCCATTAGTCCCAGCAAGGTTCTCAGTAGCATATCATGCAATTTCTAGCTATCACCACTGAAGGGATTTCTTCAAATTAACTCAAGCTGGGAAGTACACTAGATCAGAGAAGGCAAACAAGAAAGACTTTTTTTTGCACTTAAATTGATTTTTTTATGATTTTCATACAACATGAGAGGAGTGTTTTTTTTTATATATACTTTGGAATGAGCTGAGGGAAAGTTCTTGAAGGTGTGGACTGAGTACAGGGCATGCCCTGAAGCACGCTGGAGAAATTTTATTGGGGAGAGGGATGCACTGGGGGTGAGGAAGGAATTAAAAGCTGACTGGTTAGATAGCACCTTGGGAAGACTTTTATGACATGCACAAGAAGCTGGGTTTGGGCCATGGTGGCAATAATAGCTTCTGAGCAGGAAAATAAAATGATCTCATCTTTGTTTAAGACAGATAATTACGTAAGCAATATGATTATGCAAATTATGTAAGTAATGGGATCTAATCTGTGTTTAAGACAGATAATTAATTTCAAGATACTAGATGGATTAGAGTGTGGTAAGATTGCAGGCAAATAACTAGAGGACAATTATTAAGCAGGATGTTATTTCACTTCTGGTGTGCTTTTCTAAAGAGACATTAATTTCTTTTGTCTGTGTTTTACCTTCCTAGAAAAACTCTGACAATCTCAACTGCATTCTTTAACTACTAGAATTATTTATAAGCTTATGCCATTATTTATTCTACAAAGATTTTCATGTGTCTTAAAAGCAATATATAATGTGTCCATAGCATTAAAAAAGAGGTCAAGGCCAGAACAAAGAAAAGTTCACTACCAGCCTAAGACCAGCTTAAAGCACACAGAAATAACTCTCAACTCTTCTTGACCTTCTTTTTGGCCTACTATGTTTCCCATCCTGTGTTAATTTTAAGAGAGTTAACTCATTAGTAATCATGAATGTTTTATTGTATGACAACAACACAAACTTGCCAATGCTGTTTTGGGTGATGGGTTAACTTGGGAGCAAACTTAATTTTTTTGTTAAGTCACTTAAGGTGAAAGAGAAGGCTAAGAGGTGATACCGTACAACAGAAAAATTATAGAGAAAAGTTGTGTGTGCCAATCCCAAAGTTATTGTTGATACAGATTTTAAGAACAAAAGGGACAACACAATTTATATCTGCCTTTAATTTCATGCATTACCGTTTTTATCAGAGCCTGTAAACCCAATGTTGTTAATATACAATTTTACTTTTACTGAGTCCTAAGCCACCATGTAACCTGTATAGTGTCTGGGCAAAACTGGATACTGTTGAACTCAGTCATTTTAAATATCATTAATCAATATACACCCGTGTCCCTCTCCTCCCTCCCGCTCCCGCCCTTCCCAATTGCAATGAGTACGAGCATCCGTCATGTAAAAACCAATTTGCAAGCAGTTTGTGCCCAAACCCACACAGCCCCTTGGTCCCCAATCCAGCAGGGGGGGCTTGTATGTTCAATCAAGTTGATCAAATGATGTCCAGGCTATATTGCTGTAGTTCACCATTCACCTCAATCACAGCCCTTACATTCTACACGCACCCCTCTTCTGCAGATTTTTCCCTAGGCTTAGACAAGGGGCACAGGTGGATGAAAAAAAAAGAAGCAACAGTCTACTCATAAATTATCACTATTCTAAAAAAATGGAAAAAAAACTGAGAGAAGATGCAGGAAAGTTATGGCAAATGCATTATCTGGGATGGGGTGGGGTGGAATGGGGGAAGGGAAGGGAAATATGCCGGAACTGAATTGGAAAATGATGTAGAAATAAACAAAAGCATCAATAAAAAAAATTAAAAAAACAAACAAACAAACAAAAAAAAACCCCAACTTGCCTTCTAATTTTTTATTAGTGTCAAATTTCTTTTTTGGGGCTGGAGAGATGGCTTAGTGGTTAAGAGTGCTGGCTGTTCTTGAAGAGGCTGGGTGTATGTTCAATCAAGTTGATCAAATGAGTGTCCAGGCTATATTGCTGTAGGTTCACCGTTCACCTCAATCACAGCCCTTACATTCTACCACGCCCCCTCTTCTGCAGATTTTTCCCTAGGCTTAGACAAGGGGCACAGGTGGATGAGAAGCAAAACAGTCTACTCATAAATTATCACCTATTGCTAAAAAAATGGGAAAAAAACTGAGAGAAAGATGCAGGACAGTTATGGCAGAATGCATGATCTGGGATGGGGTGGGGTGGAATGGGGGGAAGGGAAGGGGAAATATGCCTGAACTGAATTGGAAAATGATGTATGAAATACACAAAGCATCAATAAAAAAAAATTAAAAAACAAAACAAAACAAAACAAAACCCCAAACTTGCCTTCTAATTTTTTATTAGTGTCAAAAATTCTTATTTGAGGGCTGGAGAGATGGCTTAGTGGTTAAGAGTGCTGGCTGTTCTTGAAGAGCTGGGTATGATTCCCAGCACCCACATGGGGCCTAACAACCAGTTAGTTAGCAACTAGTTAATTCCAGTTCCGGGGGGATCTGATGCCCTCTTCTGACCTCCACAGGCATTGCATGACACAGACACACATACATTCATACACATGTAATTTCTGAGGAACAGTGTTTGTGAGTTATGAATCTGAAGAAAATTATCACATATTAGTGAATTAGTCATTTGATTTAAATTTGGTAAACCAGAGGCAAATTCATATAGCATTTGGTAAACTGAGAACATGGAGCTGGAGACAGGATTGTGACTTGCAGCAGCTTGAAGTGCTGAGGAAAAAAGGAATCCTAAGCAGGGCTTAGCGAGCCAGGCTTTCATGGAAAGTCCCCATCAGTGCACAGTGAGAGGATAAGACAGACCAGGATGGGTCTCACTCCCAATCTGTACAGAAAGCCCATGTCTCAAAGATGCTTATCATCCATTTTTAAGCTTGCTAGAGTTAAGTTTCTCATGGCAACTTATAAATCTGTTATGTGCATAGTTTACAAGATTACATGTTAGCTTTCCATAGTTGTGTCAAAAATGCCAGGGATACCAAATTTTAAGGAATCCATATGTATTTTGGCTCCCAGTTTCAGAGGATTCAGTCCATGGTTGCTCTGGTCCTGTCAAGACATAGCACATGCAAGCACATGACAGAAGCAGGAAGCAAGGAGACACAGAGAGGGGCCGGGGTCTCAGTAGCCCCTTGAAGAATGCTCCCCAGTGACTTCATTTCCATCCACTAGACCTCACATCCCAAGAACATCACAGGCTGGTGACCAAGGTTTGCCTATGGCCTTTGGGGACCATTTCACATCCAAACTTTAACAGTCTAAGATAATGGAGCACCACTTGAATTAATTAGCTGGTGGGCCCTAGCGATGATGGTATCCTACCTGTGAAATTTGTCTTTCCAGCAGAAAGCATTCCAGTGTCCACAAGAAATGCAGAAACCTACAAAGCCAAACATGAGCACCTGTTTCTGCTAGGAATCCTCATCAGTGCTGATGCCTGGATCAATATTCCTTTTATTCTCACTTTTGTCTTTTCCTTCCAGTCAAGATCTTATTTTTGAAATATAACTATCCAAGGCATATGATCTGAGATAATTTTTGGGAAAACACACTTAAAACAAGACCTTTGACAGAGCTGTGTTGAGCGTTGATAACTCTGCCATATGCACCATTCTGAATTCCTTGATAGACAGATATTTCCTGTCATAAAACAACTAAAATTATCAACATAGAATCCTCCAAACCACATTCCCTCTTTCCTTTTGTAGCAAGAACAATTTGATGCCTCAATTTATGGGATGCATTAAAAGCTTAGAATTCTGAGATCCATAGTTTGAAGCATACCATCTTATTGTTAATATCTTTTACCCCCCAAAGGCTTCAAAGGGATGTATTATTTTTCTCCTAAGCATCTCCTTTCTGGTACATAAAAGTACTTTTGGAGGAGAATTCAATTATATTTACATTTTTCTCATTTCCTGCCTACCATGTGCAAGGAGCCATCCTAAGCACTTGATTTGGGATGAGAAAGGCATAGCTCAGGAAATGCAAACTCCAGCTTGGAGGGAGGCTAAATAGCCAGGAGGGAGTGCAGGCATGGGGTGCTAGTTTTAGGTACCAGCTCTAGTCAACTGGGGTGGGGAGAATAAGGAAAAAACTTATGTTGGGGTGATGGGGAAGTGTGACATAAAGAAACAGGAGCAGCACTTTTAGTAAAATTGAGCTGCACTTGCAACAATCAAAACACATATAGTATTTTGGAAACATTTATTATGATGCAAATTTCATACTCAATCAAATTTGACTAGAATTATTTCCTTAACAGAGTTATGGAATTTCTTCAATTGAATGTAAACTTCCAGTGGCTAAAGGAAAGGAAATAACCTTATTTCTTCCAGTGTGCGAATATACAGTTTGAATTAGGGGCTAGTTTTCAGCTACACCTCTCAGGGCACCATGTGGGAGTCATGGGAGTTCTCTGACCCCGTCCCAAGAAGAAGCAAGCAAGCAATGTGGCCCAGGCACATGACGCTAGGGAGAGAGCAGCAGTGTGCAGTGATGCAAAACTGCGGGTCTGTGATTGGCTCTGGGAGCTGACTTCATTTTGCTTATAAAAGTAAGTTGTAAGCCGGGTGTGGTGGCGCACGCCTTTAATCCTAGCACTTGGGAGGCAGAGGCAGGTGGATCTTTGTGAGTTCAAGGCCAGCCTGGTCTACAGAGTGAGTTCCAGGACAGCTGGGGCTACAGGGAGACCCTGTCTCAAAAAGACAAAAAAAAAAAAAAAAAAAAAAAAAAAAAAAGTTGCAGCAGGCAATAAAGCGAATTCTCCATTACCATCATTACACAGAATTCCTGGCTGTTATTTTTGCCTGTGTACAGGCCAAAGCAGGCCTGGATTTCGAGTGTTGTGGCCAGCAGGTTGGATGGTGGTCCATCAGACCACCAACCTGGTAAGCTGGTGTGGGGCTGGACAGAGAACTATCAGATCACCAGCTGTGAAGTGAATTGTGAGTGGGTATAGGCTGAAGATAGGCCATCAGCCATCAGCCTGAAATTCTTGTCCAGGTGGGAAAGCATGGCCAGATGGGAAATGTTCCGTTTTCCCAGGCTAAGGACCTGAGTTGGCAGTACCTCTCAGGTCAGGTTACAAAAGTAACCAACTGACCCCTGTGCTGAGGCATCAGTTTCCTACAGTGGTTGCAAGCAGGCACTGTGCATCCCTTCCCTTAGCAGGACTGTGTTGTACCTGTCTGTAGCAAGAAAAGCTCCCCCATCCTAGAGCCAGTCTCTCCCTGCAAGAGACTTAAGGTATCGTCCGCCACCTACCTGCAGAACTAGAGACAGTGAGTCCTGGCTTACCATTTTTAAGTAGCAGAGAGGTCAGCTCTACAGTGTCTAAATGTGAGGAAATACTGTGGTAATAAGTCCCTGGGGAAACATCACCCGCCCTTCCTCCACCTCAAAAAGCCATGGTAAAGTTTTCGGTTTCTTTTTATTATCTGAAATTCAAGTGAAAAAATGGGCTAGGAATGGTTCTGAGACTGAATTTTCAAGAGCAGATGAGCTCACAGCCTAAGACCGTGTGACTTTTTATTTGAGGTATCTCATGGCATGCAGGCAATTTCTAGCAGAAGCTTTAACAGATTTCTTGAGAAATAGCTTGTAAAGAAAGCTTTAGCTGAGAAAATCCGAAGTAATGGAAGAACGACAGGAGAGAGGCTTTGCTGCACATAAAAATGATTAAAACACTTACCTGGTCTTCATTCGAGCAGCTTGTTGAGTGGATGGACATTCATAACCTGGACCTCCAAAAAGGAAGGCTTAGCGGGAGAGGAGCTGCATCTGTGTAAGATTGATCTGTTGGAATAGTGGAAAAACCCACAGGGAAATCTGACATCTTGAGCTGTGAGATAAACAAATCTGTACAAGTCCCCAGTCAGCACTGAAATTCTTTGCTTGTTCAAAGGGAAGCTAAAATAGAACACTGAGCAATGGTCAAGAGGGCTGACTGGATGGGAGATTAGGGGACTGGGCTCTGCACTCATGGCCTGGGCATCCTGTTTGAGTTTTCAGTTTTCTCCTTTGTAGGTGGAATAACTACACAGTGATGATTCTCACTGATCTCTCCTGGGGCTTTTTGGGGATAAAATAAGAATATATACAGGAGCCACAGTGAGCAGAGCAAACCACAAGCAAACAGGCTGTTTAGGCACAGAACGCTTAGTATACAGCAGACAGGCTTCAAGTGCATCCTCTTATCTAAATGCCACAATAACATTGAGTCCACCCTCACCATTCTCAGATTCAGACATTGAAGTCAGAGGTGAAAAGAATCTGTAAATACTTATGGAAATGGCAAACAATGGAGATAGGACACTGATTCAGCCAGGGACGCATAGCTACACAAGCAGAAGGATTTAATGCTTATTATGTTCAAGCTCGACATTCACTGCTATCCCCTCCACTTCCTAGTATTCCTTCTTCACTGTCTATCACGCTTCGCCACCATGGACTGGCTCCTTTCCTCTGTACCACTTACCTGTGCTCGGAATGCTTCTCCCCTCCCTACTCTCTATCAGGCTGACCCTTGAAGAAGAGTTCTAATCAGATATCTCTGGGGATGTGGTGTGCTCACCACAGTACTCTTAGCTTCAGCTCAAATCTGGTCACTTGGGAGTTACATAAATATTTATCCAATGGAGGACTGAATGAAGGATATTGAAACACAGAGAAGTGAAATAAGCAACAGGTCATTAGACATCCAAACCCACTATTCTTTCTACTGTACCAGTGTAGCCTAAGTATAGACTTTTGTCTAAAACAATTAAAGTTTGAATATTTATTTTTAAATCTCTGTTTTAATTTTTCATTTTATGTGTTTTTTGTCTGCATGCATGCAAATGCACTATTGTCATGTAATGCTTATAGAGGCCAGAAGAAGGCACTGGAGCCCCTGGAAGTGCAGTTACAGATAGCTGTGAGCTACCTTGTGGGTGCTGGGAACTGAACCTGGGTCCTCTGCTGGAACAGCCAGTGCTCTTAACTGCTGAGCCATCTCACCAGCTCTTAGAATTTGAATATTTAAATAAAAATCTGTTAATATTTTGATAAAAATCTCGGTGATTCCCTAAATAAGTCATGCAGTCAAAAAGTAGAATGATATACTATTTGGCTGAGAAGAGATTCAGCTAGAAGGAACATGGAGATAGCTAAAATAAGAGGTGGGACCGATTAATGATGTAAGAGAAACTGGAGTCAATATTAAGATATTAAAAGTTCAGGACCACTTCATGTTAATGTCTGAAGCATATGGAATATTTCGTGCCAACCTAATATGAAGAATACAAAGGTCTCCATCCCACTTAACCACACAAAGCTTAGATTCAGCTTCTTTCTACCAGGGTACAGCCATGTTGAAAAAAAATCAGAAGATGAACAAATGCAAAGAATAACTATTATGCTGAGAGAAGTTTAGCAAAGTTTAGGTGAACCTGTAATACATATGCAACAGTGTAATTTTAAAATGCAAAAAGGTATTTTCCTCTATTAAGAAATGAGATAATTTCAAAAGTGATGTCATGCCACAGGCTTGATAGATGGTATTACTCATGTCAGTGAGATAATCCGTTTTCTCTTTTGCCTGTTTAGTATAAAGCAATCACTATGCCACCTAGTGTTTATTAAAATTCATTGACAAATGATATATAACATCATCAGGGGAAATATGTCACACTTATAGTATGATTTATTCCTTCAACTTAGGACCCATTTTCAAATAGCTTGGTAACTTGGAACATTAATCTAACATGCTCATTATAGGTGGACTGGCTAAGATAAATTCTGAATAGTAAAAGGGGACACAAATGTGTGTGCTTGAAAACCCTTTTTCTAACAAACAATTTCAGGCATACTTTCAAGTATAGAGGATAGTATCACTAATCCCAGGTTCCATCACTTGCTTAAACAATTATCAACTCATAGCCAATTTAATGAAGGATGAAGCAGATTTTTTTTATCCAAAAATACATTAGTATGTATCATTAACACATAAGAACTCTCTTGAAATAGAACCAGAGCATCATTACTAAATCTAAACACATTAAAATTGATTTTTGTGTGGGGTGTATGTGTGTTCCTGTGTGTGCAGATGTGACTACATGCTTAGGGTGGGGTGCAGTGACATGTGGAAGCCAGAGTGTTATTCCTCAGGTGCTGTCCATCCTAATTGTTGAGACTGTCTTTCACTGGGACCTAGGGCTCACCAGTTAGACTAGGTGGATGGCCAGGGAGCCAAGGGCTCCTTCTGTCTGCTTCTGCAGCACTGGAATTACAAGCGCATGCCATCACCCCCTGATTTTTACTTAGTGCTGGGGATTAAACTCATGCTTGCATGGTGTGATGGTTAATCCTGGGTGTCAATTTGACTGGACTAAGGAACAAATAAGAGAATAAGGATCTTCAGATTGGACTACCTCAACCCAGATGGCCCACCCCAAATGTGGGCATTACCTTCTGCTGGCAGGCAGTATTAAAGGCCATGGCAGAGGGAGCTGGTCCCTTTTTTCCTGCGGCTTGCCTCTCTCTCACTGGTGAGTTTGTCTTGCTGCTGTGATCAACCCTTCGGATCCCAGCGTGTACTGAGACCGGCAGATCTCCTGTAATCCATCGGGCCTTCAGCACCAGATTGGGACTACTGAGACATCCAGCCTTGTGGACTGAGCAGTTCCCTGGATTCTCAGCCTCTCTAGTGTGGTGTGGGTACTGTTGGACTCCTTGAACTCTGTCACGTGAGCAAATCAATAAATTGTATATAGCTATATATTTGTCCTATTGCTTCTGTTTCTTTAGAGAACCCTGACTAATACACATGGCAAGCACTTTACTCCTAAGCTTCAATTTTTAAATTTTATCAGTTCTTTAATTAGATTCGAATTTGTCCATTTATCTCCTAATGTTTAATAGTTGACTTGTTTGTCTATGCAATCTATTGATATATCTCTTGATTTAAAAAAATCTGTTGGCAGTGGTCTTGGTGGCACATGCCTTTAATTCTAGCACTTGAGAGAAGAAGCAGGTGGATCTCTGTGAGTTCAAGGCCAGCCTGGTCTACATAGTGAGTTCCAGGACAACTGAAGCTACAGGGAGACCCTGTCTCAAAAAGACCAAAGAAGAAGAAGAGGGAGGAGGAGGAGGAAGAGGAGGAGGAGGAGGAGGAGGAGGAGGAGGAATCTCTTGACATCTCATCTTTCCCAAGACTTGCCTCAACTTCACATTTCTCCTGCCTCACAAATTCTGAGATTAGAAGTGTGTGTGTGTGTGTGTGTGTGTATCAATATGCTCACCTATAAATTACCTATTAATGATACCAGATTGCTTTGATTGTCAAGTTTCCCATATCTGGAATTCTCTGACTGCATCTCTGTAATGACTGATGTAATGTAACTTCTTTTTGCTGCATTTTTAGTGATTTGGGCAGTAAGGACTAAAAACTTAATGGTTCAAAGTCAATGTTTCCACGTAATACTTCCTAAGTGGTTTCATGCTGCTCCACCAGGAGTTGTTCTATAATATCAGCAGCCACTAAAGATCACCCACTGCCTGGTCCAGATTTAGCTGATGTCGATTTGAAAGGGCTACATAATTAATACATGCTAATAAACAATTTTAAAAAAGAACAAAGAGCGTTTACCATGTTCTGCACTGTGAACCCAGATATCTCCCAGTGGCTTGAGCTTGGGGTTACTTTCTTTCATGGACTGCAGATTTGAAATGTCCAGAGTGTTGTTGAAGTGTTTGAGGCTAAATGTGGTTATGTGATATGTTTTCTATAAACTGTCCATCTGGTATTTGTTTACTATTATGCTTTTCTTTATGCTTGTTTGATTTATCTAAACTACGAGAAAATAAAATGAAAATGTATTTTCAATGAAAAAAATCAAGATTTGCAAATGGTGCAACATTCTAATTTGATCAACCTCTCTTAATTCATTGGCCAGAAAACTTCTAAATTTCCTTTTCATTAATTATTGGCATGAGGTATAGCTCAAACATGTAAGCCAGAATAACCCTTTAGTTTATTATATATACTTTCATCAGCTTTCAAAGTAATGAGCTGATCACCAACATCTTCCACATGTGGCCAACAAATATTTTTATAATTAATATTTACTAATGGTCTACACATGTTTCATGTGTTTCAATTAATTATAGTTGTTATTCCTTTGATGTTCAAATTATCCCATCATTGGCCACTTGGAGGCTCTTCATTTGGCTCTTTAAGTCCCTTTGGCATGATGTCTTAGGCTTATTTTAGTATATCAAGATATTTAGGCTTACTGTATACATTTCTTGCTTTCGACCCAAAGGGTCCATTTATACAAATGGTCGTAGTTTCTTTTAAGTACAAAGTAGTATTTATGTTCTATAACTTGGGCACTGTGAGTGGACTTGGGTGAATGGACAAATCCTGACATGTAAGTGCTCAAGTAGTTTTTTCAGCTGTATCATTGGCAAATATGTGCATTCCTAATTGAATTGTTAACACGATAGTTAACTTATTTAAAGTTTATTTTTGTTTATTCTTTTTCTTGTGCATATGTGTGGATGTGTGTACCCTTGCGTATACAGACCAGAGGTCAACCTCCAGTGTCATTTCTTAGGTACTAGTCAGTTCGATTTCCTTTTGTAAGTAGGGTCTCTAACTGGCCTAACATTTAACAAGTATGCCAGGTTGGCTGGCTGGGAAGCCCCAGAGATCTGCCTGTCTCTGCCTCCCCAGTGCTGAGATTGCAAGTATATACCAACGTGTTTGGCTTTTTAAAAACATATGTTTTTATTTTTTGTGTATGAGTGTACTGCCTGCATGTATATAAGTGTACCAGTGTCATGCAATGTCTCTGGGGGTCAAAAGAGGGAATTGAATTCCCCTGGAACTAGAGGTACAAGAAGTTGTTAGCCACCATATGGGTGCTGGGAATCAAACCAGCATTCTCTGTAAGAGTAGCTAGTGCTCTTAATTTCTGAGTCATCTCTCTATCCCTTACCCCTGTTTTTTAATGTGGGATCTGAAGATTGAACTCAGGTACTTGTGCTTGCATGACAAGCATTTTCCTAACTGAACTATCTATACTTATTTTTCTTTAATCCTTTTTGTCATACTGAAAATCTTCACAACATACACAGAATTCCTTATTTGATTTATTAAATATAAACAATAATTTCAGATAACAATAGTAACACTAACAATTTGATTCTGAAAAGTGTGACTTTCTGCTTATTTTAGGCACATGCCACAAGATTTGTACCATACTTTATTGTCTTAAAATAATTCCTCCTTCTATGTTCATGCCACCAACTTGATATATGGTTAGGTTTATTTGTTTCATTTTGCCTTGATTTATAAGGGTTTCTTTTAAAAAAGTATTGTGTTATGATTACTTAGAGTTATACTGTATCTCATAACAACCATCATGTAATATTAGGTTTACATGTAAATATATAAACTTGACGGCCACCACCAACCCCTGTGTCAATTTCTCTTTGCTCATTTGGTTGTATGAGCCATTCGCAAATATATTAAGAGCACATGAGAATGATGCTCCCTGAAGCTTTGCATAATCATGACAATTTGTGTATGACTTTATTTAAATATTTTATTTTTTATATAGATGTGTATTGCATGCATGTATGTAAGTTCACACATGTCATAATTCCCATGGAGGTCAGAAAAGGGCTTCTGGTTCCCTGGAACTGGAGTTATGAAAGGTTATTAGCTGCCATTTGGGTGCTGGGAACCAAACTTGGGTCTTCTGTAAGAGTAGCCAGTGCTCTTAACCATTGATCCGTCTCTCCATCCCTGACTTTATTTATTATTGTGTTTTCAGACAAGGTCTCAGTCTATAACCTAGACTGACCTGGAACTCACTATATGTTGCCCAGGCTGCCTGTGAACTTGGAATCTTCTTCTTTTTTTTAATTTTATTTATTTTTTATGTGTATGAATATACTGTCTGCATGTAAGTTTGTGCACCCATGTCGTGCAATGCCACGGAGGTCAGAAGAGGGCATTGAACTCCCCTGGAATTGGAGCCAAAGACAGCTCTCAGCAGCCATGTGGGTGCTGAGGCTCTAACCCTGGTCCTCTGCAACACTCTCAACTGCTAGGTCACCTCTCCAGCCCCAGAACTTGGAATCTTCTAACTTCAGTCTCCTGAGTGCTGGTGTTATAAGCATGAACCTTGACTGACCTGTGCTATGACATTAAATTTGCTCGTTTGTAGATGACTTTAAACATGAAAATCTGTTTGGCTTGGTTAAAAAACCCTGTATAGGGGCTGGAGAGATGGCCTAGCGGTTAAGAGCGCCCACCGCTCTTACAGAGGACCCGGGTTCGATCCGCAGCACCCACACGGCGGCCGAGAACCGTCTGAAACTCCAATTCCAGGAGAACTCCAGTTCCAGGGGAATCCGAAACCCTCTTCTGACCTCCTCGGCATTGCACGACACGGGTGCACAAACTTGCATGCAGACAGTACATTCATACACATACAGAAATAAATAAAATTAATAAAAAAATAAAAAAACCCTGTATACACTTTGTACCTCTTTTGATATTAATATGTTCCTCAATTATAGTATGACGAGATATTGTTACTGAGAAATATCACCATCAGTCTTATTTTCTTTATCTTAAGAGTAAATTGTTTTATTTTCCCCTGTTTTATGTTCAATAGAGTTAGTTTGGTTAAATCATATCTCATTTTGGTCATTCTGGGCTGATTTTCATCTTCTGTGCTCTTTAAACATAGAGATTCAGAACCCCTGCGTGTCAGGGATATTTCAGTTTGTATTTGCTGTTTTTTTCTTTGGTTTTCCTTTGGGGGGAATCTTACTATACTTATATGCAAATATATAAGTGTCTTAACCTATCTTGGTTGCAAGGGTAAACAATTTATAGAGAATAGGAGCTTATTTGGATAGTAGTTTAGGATGTTGGGCAGTCTAAAGTGTGACACTGGCATCTCAGAAAGATATTCTTACTGTTTGCCCTGCTGGAAAGAGCAATGGGAGTTCGTGCAAAGGAGAAGAATCAGCTTCAATGTATCCCTTTGTTGGGGTTCCACCTCCTGGATATCCCTTTTTTTGTTGTTTTTGGTTTTGGTCTTTTTGAGACAGGGTCTCCCTGAAGCTCTCACTGTCCTGGAACTATGTAGACCAGGCTGGCCTTGAACTCACAAAGATCCACCTGCTTCTGCCTCCCAAGTGCTAGGATTAAAGGTGTGCACCCTTTTTTTTTAACAGGGAGGCAGGGGTGAGGCAGGCCTCCAATGGCATAGTGCTTCCTAGGTCACAAGGGTGTGCAGAAGGTGAGGCCAGGTGGGTAAAGGCAGGCGGTGCCTCTCGGTACCTGTCACTCAGCGAGTGGCTGGGCTGGGAGGAGGGGGTGAATGGAGGCTCAGGCTGCCTTCCTGCTTGAGTTCCTCCTGGATCTGCCTTAACATGTTGTTAATTAAAACAGTCTTCTGCAAGCTAGGCTCTGTCAGAGGCCTGTGGTTATACAGTTTCATAAGGGAAATGTTGAAGATAGTCTGGCGCTGTAAGGTGTAAGACACCCTGGATGGACCATCAGAGGGGCACATGATTTTGCCTTCCAGCCCATCTTCATGTTCATCAAACTTCCGTTTTCCTCCTTTACCCAACATATATCTGCCGATCCATGGTTCTGCCATTCCAAGCCCAGAACAGCTCCTGCATCAGAGAATGAGAGACATGGAAGCCAGGATGGACAGGGAAGACCCTTCTGAAACAGGCACATTAGTCGGCTAGCTTCAGACAACAAGGTCCTGGGGGCATAATACTGTCTGCTTCATTTACCTTTGTACTCTAAGCTTAGGGCCCTCCCTGATAGAGGAGAGATCCCACAAACAGCCCCAGAATGAATGAACTCTGAATTGGAAAGATTGAGAAAAGACAAAGAGGAGCAGCAGAAAAATTAACCAGAAAGGGTGTCTACAGGCGAATGTGCTCCTGGGAGGGAAGAAGTTAGACCTCAGAGTAGAGTGAGCAGATGCGCGCTGCACCCTTCTTTTTTTTTTTTTTTTTTTGACTTTTCGAGACAGGGTCTCCCTTTAGTCCCAGCTGTCCTGGAACTCACTCTGTAGACGAGGCTGGCCTTGAACTCACAAAGATCCGCCTGCCTCTGCCTCCCAAGTGCTAGGATTAAAGGTGTGCACCACCATGCCCGGCTTTTACTTTTTTTGGGGGGGCGTACACCCTTCTTAAAGGTCTGTAGGAATGATTTTTACAATATGGATAGAATCTGGACTAATAACGTTAACTTAATTTTACAGTAAAAAGCTACTGGTTGAAATATAAACAATCTCACTGAGCCATGTGCTCTTGTGACCTTGGCATATGACCTTAATCTGTCAGGACCTTATTTTGTCCTCTGTATTAGTCACTTTTCTGTTGCTGTGATAAAACCACCATGACCAAGGGAACTTATAAAAGGAACAGTTTATCTGAGCTTATGATTGATGGTTCCAGGGAATTAGTCCATTGTGGCAGGAGGCACGGCGGCTGGAGCTGGAGCTGGAGCAGAAAGCCGAGGTTCACATCTCGTAATAAGCACTGTCAAGAGAGAGAGAGAGACTGGAGACCACAAGGCTTGTTAAACTCACTAAGCCCGCTCCCAATGACGTACTTCCTCCAGCATGGCCACACCTTCTAAGACCTCCAAGAACAGTGCCACCAACTGGAGACAAAATGTCTGAATACTTAAAGCCTATGAGGGACACTATCATTCAAACCACCACATCTTCCAAGCTAGAAAATGAATGACTGTGTGGATGCTCATTTAACATATCAAAGCATTGAAAGCATTATGTTATTCTCATTGAAAACAGTGAGAGTAAATGAGAGGTGTGCTCATTTTTGTGTGTTGGAGATATTTTAGACCTAGGGATCAAAGGACGAGATTCACTCTTTTTTTAATTTTTTTTATTTTTTTTTTATTAATTTTTATTTATTTCTGTATGTGTACGAATGTACTGTCTGCATGCAAGTCTGTGCACCCGTGTCGTGCAATGCCGCAGAGGTCAGAAGTGGGTCCTAGCTTCTATTTCCCAAATTGTTGCTGGAAAGACTCTTCAATAAAGTTATGGGTGAAATCAAGCTCAAGAGCATAGTTGTATGACATGTCAGAAGGAACAAGTGGTTCTCGGAGCTCTCTTGGCCTTCAATGCTGAGCCAGGCTGTTTCTTTGTTCAGGTATAACTACAGTGGCCTTGTGTGCCACAGTCATGTGGCTTACTGTGCCACAGGCTCCCTTAATATTCAAATTAATTTCAGCTTAGTTTTGGAGAGGGCATTCACATCATAGTGACAAGTAGCAATCTGTTATTTCCCCCTTTCAATCTTTTTAAGTTTTGTGTCTGTTTTCCTTTTTCTTCCATTCTCCTTTCCTGTCGTTTCTTTTGTGGACTTTTGACCTTTTGCTCTCCTTTAGTCTGAGTTCCCCACCTTACTTTTTTTTTTTACTTCGTATTCTTTATTTAAATTTTCTCAGCCCATTTTTCAAATTTTTCTCCATTCATCTCATTTTGCAAATCTGAATTGCAGCCTTCTAACCTATGACCCATGTGAGCTTCTTTGTAAATCACTCTGCCTCACACACTATACCACGGCTTCTCTAACTCTGTAAGCTCCCTTGGAAATACAAGCTTGTGATTTTTATTATTGCCTGGTCTTTATGACAATATTTCATTGTGGTACTTTGTCCATTATTATCAGTTCTTGAGATAATATGATATCGGAGTTGACCAGTTGTTCCCATTGTTCCTGGGATTCTGGTGTTCTTGGAGGGTGTGAACCCAGACTGTCTCCCATCTTTAGTGCTCTGGAGGCCCACTCTCTGCTGCTAGTGTGCTGTGTGTGCCCTTATGGACTTACGTCTCTGAGCTATGCTTCCTTCCCACTGTGTCTTGCCCTTCTCTTTCGGCTGGGCATTCTGGTTTCTTTCTCTTTCCACACAATGCATCCTTAGTATGAAGATTTTCCCCTGCTTTTGCAAAGTGGCACTGAGTGCATAAAATTAACTATTGTGTCTTCATTGTGAATGTCAGTGTTTAGAAATACAGACTTCTCCATCTTATCAAATACACTTTGATCTGAGAGTTTTCAGGGGGATCTGGAGCCTCCCATTTGGGCTTCTCGTGACAGACTGCCCTGATAATCTGAAGGGTGGTGCTCCCCCTGAACAGTTGGTAATATTCATGCTGAGTGTAGACTCCTCCCTTGGGATTGGGCACCGTTCATGCTAAGGGTTTACTTTCTCCCCTCAGAACTGGGCACTATTTCTGCTGGGGGTCAACTCTCCCATCTCAGGATTAGAAACAATCTATGCAGAGAGTGGCCTCTTTGCCACTTGGAAGCTGTAATCATGCATGCTGGGAGTGAATGCTTCATCCTGGGCCCTGGACATCCCCAGACTGAGGGTAGACTCTCCCTTGAAATTGAGCCCCATCCATTTTGATAGTAGATCCCTCCCACTCCTTGGGATTCATGTTGAGGGTAAACTCTCTGTCTTGGGACTGGGTACCAACCATGTTGAAGGTGGAGTCTACCCCCTTAAGATTGGACACCTTCCATTCTATTCTGAGAATGGTTTCTCCCCACTCAGGACTGGGCACCAAGGATGCTGAGTGTTGACTTTCCCCCTTAGCAGTAGGTACTGTCCACAATGAGGGTGGACTCTTCTTACTGGGAGTGGGCTCCTGTTGGCCATTTGTCTTCCAGGCTGTTTATCTGAAGTCTCTTGTCTTTCTTTAGCATCTTCTGCCACCCGTGATCACAGGTATCCCGTTGCTCTTAATTTGAAGCCTCCTGATGATGAGTGTTGTTTGCTTTTGTTGTACGCATCATATATATTTTATTTTTGTTTTGTCATAACAATTACTTCATCTATTTTTGTTGAGGGAATATAGGAGGGATTAAAAGACAGTCTTTGCTGTTGCTGCTGCTTTTAGCCTGTGGGTAATTTTGTACTGACTGTTGTGCTGGAGACAGTTTTAAGCATGTAAAACCCAAGACAAGATTTTATTTGATTTTATTTATAATGGAATTGTCCTGTCCTTCAAAAAAAAATCAGATAGTAAACACAATGCTATTTGAAAATACAGTGAAAACCATTGGACAGGATCTGGAGAATCTTAAGGATTTCAGAAGAAAAGGCCACTGGAATAAATCTTCCCATCCCTTTCCAAGTAAATATTGAGAACTATGACCTTTTTTCCTATGATAAGCTTCCCAGAGAGTCAAGCTTACAGAATATATAAATAATCACCCAAGAAACACACACCAGCTGAATGAAAAGGAAGTGTACCTCTACACTTTTAAGACCTGTCTGTTATTAGTCTGTGACTGTGTAGTACGATGCCAGCATCTTACAGATTTTTTTTTTCTATTCACAGTGAGAGATAACTTGCAATTTCTGATCACATGGCATAACAACAAACTTACATAACTGATGTCTGCTTTTATAAAAAAAACTTAATGTTTGTCTCAAAAGAATCTGATTTGTTTTACAGAGTGATTAAGCACAATATGTAGCATACAAAATCATTTCAATTATCAACTTCTAGGGTGCATTCAACTAGTGTTGCCTTAATATATCCAATCTCTAGAAAACAACTCTATCAAACATTTAGTTGTCCCAGCCAGAAACTCGGGGGTTATGAGTGACTCTTTTACATTACAAGTTCTATAAATGAGTGGCCACATCCAGCCTGTGCTACTACAAATGCCTTTATTTTTCTTCCTTTTGTTTTCTTAGCCTGGGCTACCATATCTCTTGTCCAAGTTATTGTAATACACACTCTACACATGTCTTCTTCCCTCCTGTACCATTTTTAAATTTTAATTTTCAAACCATTAATTCTTCCTACATCATTTTTCTACTTAAAACTCTAAAGCTTTCTTACTGCAGTGTAGATGGACTCTTGATTCCTTCATAGACCTTTCAAAGTCTCCCACCAGACACCTGTCTCTACTTTCTGAATGTAGATGTAATGTGATGAACCAGCCTCCTGCTCCTGCCCCAATGCCTTCCCTGTCTGTTTCTATGCCTTTCCCGCCATGCCAAAATAAGGCCTTTCTCCTTTAAGTTGCTTTTGTCAGGGTACTTTATCAGAGAAATCGGAAAAGTAGCTGACACGTTGACTTCCTGGGTTCTCTTCTTACAGAAAGCAGATCATGGGCTAATATTCTCTCTCTCTCTCTCTCTCTCTCTCTCTCTCTATATATATATATATATATATATATATATAAATTATACTAATGTATTTTCTATTGAGTCTCCTGATAAACTTTGACAAATACAGTATTTTTCTGTGTATGTATGCATAATTGTTCAGGTGTGGATATATGCTGGGTGTGTTGGTGCGTGTGTGTGTGTGTGTGTGTGAGTGTGTGTGAGTGTGTGTGTGTGTGCGTGTGTGTGTGTGTGCACTCCTGGAGGCTGGAAGTGAACAACAATGGATATCTTCTCATTCATTCTGCATCTTATATTTTGAGACAGGGTCTCTTATTGCATCTGGAGCTCACTGACTCTGCTCGACGGGTGGCTAGCAAGCCCCAGGGATACCCTGGTCACCTCTCTCCACCTCCCCAGTGTTCCCATTCTAGGTGCAGGCTGCCACATGTGGTTTCTCTGCAGGTGGTAGGGATTAAACTCAACTTCTTTTGCTTACCTGGAAAACCCTTTGGCAACCGAGACATCTCCCCAGCATACAGTATTTTAAAGTATCAACATGAATGCAGAAATCTCCATGGTGTACAAAATATCAAAATTTTGGATAACATCAGAATCAGTCACAGTGCCATGCTGAGCCATGCTGGAGCCTGAGGCAAACAGATAAACAGATCATTCATAGTGATTCTGTCTTTGTTTAAAAATTTGTATTTGTTCATTATGGCTATTCTGCATTAATTTAAATTTGTTAAAATGCTGTATGAAAATCCTATTTCTCTAGATCACCAAGTGTTTTCAAGCACCTTGAAATTTTGGTGATTGAGGAGAGTGTGTCACTGACCCGTCTCTGTCCTGAGGCTGCTGTGTTCAGTTAAGCCTCCCTTCCTCTCTCAGTACAGTTGCTTTCTCTCGTTAGTGACTTTCCCTGTGGCTGTGACCAAATATCTGACAAAAGCAATTTAAAGGAGGAAGGATTTATTCTGGCTAATGCTTCAGGGAAGATGCGCTCCTCACAGCAAGGTAGGCACGCTCCTCACAGCTTCCTCACATGGTGTGCGCCTGGAAACAGCTCAGGCAAGAAGCATGGCAAAGCCTATGACCTGTACCAAGCCCAGTCACCAAAGCATCCCACTTCCTCCAGCGAGACGCTGCCTTCTCAGGGTTCTGCAGCCTTCCAAAACACCACCACCACCTGGAAACTAAGTGCTGATATTTCACACTCCAACTATAACACCGCCCAACAGACGGGTCGGCATGGTCGCAGGTTCCTCCTCTGCTCCATTCCAGCATACGGGGGTTGGTTCCATCTGCTCCTGAGCCAGTGTTGACTGAAGCCAGTTCACCTGCTGCTGTCTAGAACTCCACTCTCCCTTTAGCATATGATGAAAACCAAAGCCACTAAGGCATCCAAATCCAGAGGGACCTGGAGCAGGGGCACTCCTTTTTGCTGCTCAAACATATTCTCCAGAGTTCCACTAACACAGCCCAAATGCACAGAGTCAACATCCCCAGAGAGGTGAAAACGATGCACACAGCACTTCAGGACTTCGACTGAATGATAGACGCCAGTGTTCCCACCCCAGGGACTCTCTCTGGCTGCACTCCTCTTTGTCTTTCTTTCTATCCTCCTTAGTCGGGACACAGTGTGACACTCTACCAGGTGTATCCAAACTTCAGACATTGCAATACAATGTTGTCATCTATAAAGTTCACACTTCAGAACTGGGCAATCTAGTTACAAAAAAAAATTGCAAAACAATCTCATAATGTTTAAGTAAGTTTACAATTTTGTGTTGGACTATGTTCATAGCAAGCCTCACCCACATGGGGCCATAGGCTAAAGGTTGTACATGCCTGTAGGCATGCCATCCTGGCATCTATATGTTGAACTAAAGGCAACTGAGAAAAGGCACCTACAAGAAAACTCTGTGCCACCCCATTGTATTGAGTGTATACTGTTATACATTAGAGTGTTTCCATCACTGTGACAAAAAACCTGAAGTAATCAACTTATAAGGGATTTTAAGGAAGATTATCTTGGCTCTTGGTTTCGTAAGTTTCAGCCCATTGATAGGTCACATTTCTTTGGGCCTGTGGTGAGGCAGAGCATCATGAGGGACAGTGTGTGGCAGAGCAAAGTTGTTCTCCTTATCTCCCTCCCTCCCTCCCTTTCCTCACCCTGCTCCTCAAGTATCCCCAGTACTGTTTACGGTGTTGGGAATATAGGTGGGAATAAGCAAGACCTTACCCTCATGAAGTTAAGACTTGGGGAGACAGGAAAATAAGCAAGTGTGTGTGTGTGTGTGTGTGTGTGTATGTGTGTTCAACATGTCATATTGTGGTAACTACTGAAGCCAACCCTAACCAAGACAGCAAAGACTGGTGAGGGTATGAGATCTGCACACTCACCCCTTCCAACAGGTTTGAGACTCTCCATCTTCTCCTCCACACTCATCTTTACTGATGTGAAGAATGTCTTCTGCATCACTCTTTTTCTCTGTAATTCCAAGAGCCTATCCTGACTTTGTAACCTGTTGCAGTACCTGCTGTGGGAGGTTCCCCAAATCTTTGGAACACAGCCTCCAGATGAGACAAAGCCAAATTTACTGTTCAGTGTAGAAAGGAAGGAAGGGCACTTCGGCCACCAGGTGGATCTGTTGGAGAGAGGAAAGAGCAAGTTCCGTTGAGAGCTGGCAGCTTGGTCTAAGGCTTTCAGAGTTTGATCTGGTCAGAAGGATCCTGTTTAGCCAGGTAGAGCTGCTGGATACAGCAAAGTAGGACGCTTAAGGCAAGAGACTCAGGTGTTTAAAGAACCATAAACCAGGGCTGGAGAGATGGCCTAGCGGTTAAGAGCGCCGACCGCTCTTGCAGAGGACCCGGGTTCGATCCCCAGCATCCACATGGCAGCCGAGAACTGTCTGAAACTCCAATTCCAGGAGAACTCCAGTTCCAGGGGAATCTGACACCCTCTTCTGACCTCCGCGGCATTGCACGACACGGGTGCACAAACTTGCATGCAGACAGTACATTCATACACATACAGAAATAAATAAAATTAATTAAAAAATTTAAAAAAAAAAGAACCATAAACCAAGCTATTGGTGTTTCCTGTGAAGTGTTGATTAGTCTGTCAGGAATTTCCAGTAATGAGCAATCAAATCACTTGCCAGAGTAGGAGTACCCTGGAATAGTAAAGCTATGCTAATAAAGCTATAAAGACAATGGGATAATTAAGGTGTACTAATGGCGTCACTCTGATTATATTATGAAGTGAGTTGAACACATAGTCAAACTAGGATATATGATATGGAATTTTTAATTTAATTTAATAAATTAAATATTTTTCCTTTTTTTTTTTTTTTTTTTGAGACATGGTCTTCCTATAGTCCCAGCTGGCCTGGAACTCACTCTGTAGACCAGAGTGGCCTTGAACTCACAGAGATCCACCTGCCTCTGCCTCCTGAGTGCTAGGATTAAAGGTGTGTGCCACCATGCCCGGCTTAAAGAGGGTTTTTAGCTGCCATGCGGGTGCTGGGAATCAAACCCGGGTCCTCTGCAAGAGCAGTTGGCACTCTTAATCACTGAGCCATCTCTCCAGCCCAATAAATTACATATTTTTTGTACTAGGGATTAAACCTAGGGCCTCTGCTGCTTTAGGCAAGCACTATGCCACTAAGCTAAGCCCCAGTAAAATCAGGGTTTCAATGTCTTTGTGTGATTCCCACAAATAACAATATGGACTAAATTTTTCCATTTTTGAGAAGTTAGATTTGGGAAATACATGTAATATTATGATTATAAATGATTGGCAGTTTCAAATGTTCTCTGTTTTTCCTTCTGAAATTTCAGAGATATTTTGACATCCACTCTTTTTGTTATCTGTCTTCAAGATAAGAATTTTGCTTCTGACGCATCCTAAATCTATACAGTGAAAATATATGAAATGGTATTTTTCTTCTTATCCAAATTGATTATAATTAAAATAAATGATATTTGAGGGCCAAATACTTTCTCCTTGAAACTTTGTCACTCATCATTAGATTATGATGTCATTACTTTAAAAAATTTTTATGTTTCATACTGATGTGGTTTTGGTTGTTTTGAGATAGGGTCTCACTATATAGTAGCTCAGGCTGGCCCTAAACTTGTGATTTTCTTGCCTCAACTTCTTGGTGTGTTTTTTACCTCTTTTTAAAATCTGAGCCCTGATTTTACTTACTGCCTCAGGTAGATATGTTCCACTTATGATGATAGTAGTACTTAGGAGAGAGGAGATGGGATAGGAAAGGCTTGTTTGGCAAATTCCCCAAAATACTTTAAAAAATTTTCGGGCTAATTTGGAGAAGTGAGTTGTAATTCATATGTGGCAGACGGGGCCATTCATCCTCTCTGATGCATTTCAGCTACCGAACAGCTGTCAGGCCAAGGAAGTTATAAATCTTCCCACATGTTAACATTCACACTTAATTAATACTAATAGGCAAAGCTGTCTCTAGAGGGAGATGATGCGATGGAAAGGATAAAATCTGAGAAACACACAATAAAGGTAATGCATGAATGTATTATTTCTAAATCAATCCATCTGCTTGCTAATAGCATCATCCCCTGTTGATATTTTTCCATAATTTGTTCTTTAGAATGGCTCTACTGTGGTTTGTATTTGGAATTTTTTGATGCTTTTTTCATCATTCATTCCTTTACTTCATAAGAATTCAGTTCTATGAGGTAAGCAAAGAAAAATAGAAAGAAGAGAAACATAGTACTTAATTAGTGCCAGTTACTCTAACAAATGGGTATGAGATGCCTGCTATTCTGAAAGTTATTCTTAATGAGATTACAAAATTTAAGAATAGTTATTATTCAGGCAACATGACCTTAAAGCTCAAACCAACTATCCGTTAGTTTCTGTTTAGACTGGACAGCTCTACTTTTCCTTGGACAAGGTAGGAAAACAAATTCAGACTCATTGCTTTTTCTCATGCAAGATTTTAGGGTTGTTACTTCCATTCCTGACAGCAGTTTCATCATAGTTCTAGACAGCTTCTTGGTGCTTTGGGCAATAACAATGCTCAGAAGCTTTGTTTGTAAATGGTCCTTGGGCTCAATCAAAGTCAACTTGACTCAGCAGCCACAAGAAGTGCAGGCATGAGGACACTTTGTGCTTTTACATGTGAAAAGGTGGCTTGAGCAACGACTTTGCCCAAGGTCCTTGAAGCAATTTCTATGCAGATAATGAACAACCCACTCAGATTTCAGAAAACACCCACAGTACACCCAGGACAGTCTTATTCTTGTTGTGTTCGATGTGTAATGAGATTCTGAGATTCACTGACAGGTGAAGGGAAAGAAAGCTTTATCAGACTTCTCTTCCTACACACATACCGCTCACCTTTAAAATGTCAGTCAAGGTGATGCCTGATTAGGTAGCCATCTAGGGGATTTCCAAGTGTTATCTTTCTCAGACATGATCATGGATGGTTTTGAGTAAAGTGAAGCCACTGACAAGCTTTGAACAAAGTGGCCCAGCGATCTTCCATCTGCTGGAATTTTCCTTCTTTTCCAGAGCCTGTCTTCTTAGAGATGAAAATTTTACTCTATGATTATCCACCAACTTTATATTCAGGGGATACATTCCAAAATCCCTGGTGATAAAGTTTAATTTCTAAACTAGGCCCAGTAACAGATTAATAATAATAACTATAAAAATAGGATGATGTTTATTACAATATACCATAATAATTATGGAGCTCTTATCTCAGAATATCTTATTCAGGTCTGGAATATTACCCTGTAGAAAAACTAATGTCTGAGAGATGAGATCAGAGAGGAAGAAAGGCCCTACTTAGTGGTTGAAGAATGGATAACAGGAGACTGAGCTAGAAACCAACTTATGTCCTCAAAAGGGCTGAGGTTTTTCAAATACAGAGCGAGAATAATGATGGAGAAATAGGCTGATAGATGGGGGAAAGAGGGACTACCTTCCAGGAACCTGACACCTACTCTTCACTCTTCTTGTGGCCTGATGTTTCTCATTATGGTGGCAGGTAGGTGTTTCTTGAAGGGGAAGGAGAGAGATGCTTCAAGTCCAGGCTGTGTATTATAGTTACAGACAAAACTTTTCTCCAGTCATTGATTTGTCTACAGGCAGAGCTGAGTCCAATCTGACCCGAGGATTAGGGCAGCAAAGGAGGTGGACCTCACTGAAGGGCTGTAGTGATTTATCATTCCTGTCAACTTGATGGGATTTAGAATCACCATGGAAACACATGAGTGCCTCTATGAGAGAACTTCCAGAAAGGTTTAACCGAGAAGGGAAGACCAACCCTAACGTAGATGGCACCTTTCTGTGAGCTGGAATTCCAGGATGAATAAAGAGGATAAATTGAGCCATAGTGCATGTGCATCCATCTCTCTGCTTCTTGACTGTAGACACCCTGTGACCAGCACCCTCAAGCTCCCACCGCCATGACTTCCCTATCCTCATGGACTTGTATCCTTAAAGTATGAGCCAAATAAATCCATTGTTTCCTAAGTTGTTCCTATCAGATACTTTTTCCATAGCATCAAGAAAAGTACGGAGCACAGAGGCAGAGATGCCAGTCCTTTCATCCTCTTCCACTCATACATTTGTTGGTCCAAGTGAAGTAGTGTTTTCAGGAAAAGGAGACTTTGAGTCCCTGAAAAGCAACTTAGGCAACCATTGTCATCATGACCCATATGTCAGAGGTATTATCTACTTAAAACCTATCAGGAAACAAATAATGTATTGTTCTGAGTTATGGCTTCCAAAATCAGCACCTTTTAACGTCAAGGAGGAGCTAGTAATACAAAAGGGTTTATTTAGGTTTTCCCTCCATAACATTTCTTCTACTTGTTTACATGGGTCCCTGAAACTATGGACAGCAAAATGTGGATGAGAAGAGATTGATAAATGTTAGTATCTCCATAAAGCTACTTTAAAAATTCTCTTCATTTTGGCTTTCCGTTAGGCTAATGAAATGGGATGGGTTTGCTGGCTCTTTCCCCAAATCAACCTTGGAGAAATGAAAAGTAGGAGAAAGTAGGTCTGAGAAGCTACTGTGAAGATGCCGTGGACCTACTGGGTGGTCCCTAATAGGTGTGGGATGAGATGGGAAGCAGGCTGGTGGGGACGACAGGCTCAATGATAGCATAGGTTGGAGAACAGCACTCATGTGTTTCTCTCTTTCTCCTTACCCACCCTTGGGTCAATTATCATTAGATTCTTCACTGAAGAAATAGCTCTTTATAACCCAGCCCTGTGGTGCAGCGTCTTTGAGGTAATACCCACGTAGAGAAAAACCCCTGTAGGAGTGAGAATTATCAAAATAGGAGAGGAACCACCAGCCACGTCTCTTCATTTCTGTCCCTATAAACCTCTAGAGCAAGAAGATTATAACTAAGGGGGCTTCCTACTCATGATAATTATTTTCTGTTTTAAGATGAATTCATGACCAGATAAGAATAAGCACTCATGAAGTGCCAAGCACAGCGTGTATACATATACACATCAAACAAAAACAACAGGTGTACATATACAAAATAACAATGACCACAAACAGAGAACATCCTGCTAGCTGGGCGAAGGGAGGATGATTGCAAGTTGAAGACCCGCCTAGCTGCACAGTTAGATAACTAGTGCCAGACAGAGATGATGATGTCCAAACTAGGGAAGAAAAAGAGGTAGCTGGCTACCGATCCTTCGGAGTCTCCCCACTTCCTACTTGAGCTTGAGGCTGTACTGCCAGCATGTGGACCGACAGTACTTCCTCAAAAACCTAGACCCTAGACTTTCTTAGGAAGACAGTGCCTCTCTGGTTCTCCTTCATTCATCAGCCAAAGAATAAAGTTCCCTGCCAGCTCCCAGAGCTGGTTATTTTCAAACATCACTGAGAACTGTTCTTTTCTGAAAGAACATGCAAATTGGATAACACAAGGTTTTCATTGCATGAAGGGTGCCAGGAACAAAGGTAGAAGTGACAGGTATTGAGAAATTATTTGACAACGCATAAAACTGACAAGGGACCAACACCTAGAATATAGAAAGAACTGAGAGTTTTTGCAAAACAACAAGAGGGAAAGAACTTTAGCATAGAAACAGCCTGGGAATATGAATAAGCAATTTACAGAAGAGAAAGTCCTAAAGACTTGCAAACACCAAGGAGTTTCTCAAATTCTTTATTCATCAAAATTTAAGTTAACATCACAATGAACTATTTTACAAACAATAGCCTTGGAAGACAATAAAGATGTGGAGTTCTGTGATTATGCATGGCTGATAATGAATACAAATTGGTAAAATAAACACACTGGAAATCATTCTGGAAGGAAACAATCAACTTAACTAAATGTGCATTCTAAGATTCAGGAATTCTATTCATTTTGCTTTTATATAGGAACTCATGATGGGGACATAGGTGGACATGTTTGTGATGATTCATCATGGCCTTGTTTCTGGGTGCTGGAGGCACTCAAGATGTATACCACTGTGTTAGAAGACAGGGATAAGGTTCTACAAGGCCACCATGGAATTTAGGACAGAGGCTAGAGCGATGCTTTGTATGAATACAGAACAATTCCAAGTCCCGAATAATTAACATAAGAATGAGATATATAGTAGTACTAGCATCTAATATCAAACACTTTATGAGAATAAAACAGACAGGAGAATATTTATCAATGATATTGGAAAAGTTGATGCAGTGGCTGTAGAGCAGGCAAAGACAGAATAAACAGGTGAAAGGAGACAGCCTAGCACAGACCATTTCTGAAAATATTTCTATTTTGTTTCCCTCATGAAAATATTGGAATGCTCTGCTTCATTGAAGGTGTCCTAATTAGCTTTCTTTTGCTGCAATGAAACACATTGACCAAGGACAACTTGGGGAAGAAAGCGTGTATTGCAGTCTACACTCCTGATTATGGTATGCCACAGAGGGAAGCTAGTCAGGAATTTGGGGCAGGAGCCAAAGCATTGACCATGGAGGAAAGCTGATTACTGGCCTCCTCCTCTGGCCTGTGTTCAGCCTACTTTCTTTTTTCTTTTCTTTAATATTTTTTATGCATTTCATACAATAGCTCTTAGTGAAATTTAGACCCTATCCCCCATCTGTGTTCTCCAGTGCCCCCTGCCCCTCCCCCCACTGGATCTCATGTTTCTGTCATATATATTAAATCCTATCCTGTCAAACAATATATCCAGATGTCCCTTGGTGCAAGTTCATCCACTGGAATCTAGTCGGCCTTTCTAGAGATCTTAAGGAAGATCTACTCTTTCTCACTTAGCAGGAATCACTTGCCAGCAGTTCTCAGGCTAAGGCCAGGGCCAGACACGCCCATTTCCGTGACTCCATGTTGGGCCCTTGTCTCATTGGTTGCCTAGGTCATGTGCATGATGCCAGCATTGCTGCAAGTTCGCTTGACCAAGTTTCCAGTGCCTGAAAACCTCTATTTCCCTGTGTTCATGGACCAACCCTGGCTCTTACCATCTGCCTACTTTCTTTTACAACCCAGGCCACCTGTCCAGAAGTGGCACCACCCACGGTAGGCTGTGCTCTCCCATACCGCTCAACAATTAAGAAAATGCCCCGTAGACATGCCCAAAGGCCAATAAGATAAAGGAGACTCCCCAGTTGGGATTCTCTCTTCCCAAGTGTGTCAAGCTGTTGAACAAAGCCAAATATGACAAAGGGATACTAGTTCTGAAGAAACACAGGGTGGGATGACCAGGGGGTGATGTAATGACATCAGCTTGAGACTAGGGAATCTGCCATTCATAAAAGTCACACTGAGGAGTATTATGTATCCGTTTCCTCCAAATTGAAGCATCCCAACCTTGAGAGAGGCTCTCAGTTAAAACTCAGGATGTAAATAAGTCACAAACCTCAGGAAATTGCTGAAACAAGACTATAGAAGTAGTAACAAGTGCTGGAGAGAAGAGATGCTCTGAGCAGCTGGGGTGCCCGAAAGTTATTCAGGGAGCTCCAGGAAAGCAGCTTTTGTGAGTGGTTGCCATGCTGGGTGGGCTTTTAGGTTCTCATTTGCCTTTGGGTCCTCTGTGTTCCTGTAGTAGCCTGTTGTCCATCTTCCTGTAAGTATTCCCAATAAACTCACTGATTCACTAAGGTAGACTTGCATAAGATGGTTGCTTTGGTCCATCATCACTCCCTCATCTCGGGTGAATAGACATTTGTTCATGTCTGCCCAGGAAAAGTTCTAGGACAAGGAGGAAACTGGAAGCCAGAGTGGATGCCATCTTCTTCCTGCTGGTCCTAAGAAATGTGAACAGTTTTAGATTGAAAAAAAAAAAAAATCCAAGGTGAAGCACAAAACCACATTGGGGGGGGCAGGATTTTCCATCTTTAAAAGTGAAGATCTATCATTGAAGACACCCAGAATACAGAAAATGGCAGGAAGCTCAGTCCCACCTCATCAGGGAGTTTCAGGCTCCACAATTAATTGGCTGCACCTGCACTAATTTCCCCAGGTATAATTTGTCTAACCATGAGAGACCAATCTTTAAAACTTTTCAAGGTATCAAATACAGCAGGAAATTGTAAGGTTGAAAGGGAAACACAGTCATCCAAATTTAAAAATCATCCATGAAATAGCATTAAATGATACAATAATGTCACAGTGTTTCAGATGCCTTTATATGCCTATATTTTAAAAAGCACTTAGGACCACTTAAAAAACTTCCTAAATCCTAAGTGTCATGATTATGAATGACTCTGATATATTTCTTCCTAAAGCTTTGATTTTTGACTCTGATTTTGCTATTGGAAACAATTTCACATTTAGAGTCATAAACATATGAAATAAAGTAACATCATAAAATCTATGGCACATAGTACAGAAAGGTCAATGAGAAGTATCATAATTCAATAGATCATCTTATACGGACATCTAAAAATTCCAAAATTCTACTTGGGAATACAAGTAGTTAAGGGAAATACCCTACCTCGAGTTCAGAAAATGACATTTTTAAAGTAAAGTTTCAAGGGAAGGGTTGGCATTTGAGGTAGATTTTGAAAAATAAGTAGACTGTAGGTGGTGCAAAGGTCATTTAATGCAGAGGGACCAATTTGAAGGGGAGTTCAGAAATCAAGAAGTGAAGCCATGTTTGGGAGATGGTTAGTTGTCCTGTTAGTTAGGTTCAAAGTTTGGCCATCATAACGAACACTAATGTGACATGCAATAAATACTTGGTGTTTCTCTGGGTACTTACTGTTTATCTCCTGACTCATTTTACATCTTTACACAGCCCTAAGAGGGAACTTTTCAAGAATAGAAAATAGCAAATGAAGGGCTGACATCTGAATTGACACAGATAGTGACAATGCCTGAATCCTAATCATTAAGGAAGTGAAAGCTGGGTATAATCATTAAGTTTGGTCTCTATTGACACATAGTTGAGAAATACTGATGTATTGATTTTGGGTCAGCTACAAGCCTGGGATGGCTTTGTGGGGAACTCTAAAGAAACATGCTTTGGTAACCACATGTAGAGTGGATCATTTGGGACACAAGCAAAGTAAAGGGACAAGTTTCAATGCTGTAACAGAGGAAAAGGAGGAAGGAGATTGTGGAGAGGAGTGATGTCATCGGAAGAGAGTGGCCATTAAAGCGGAACCTGGGAAATGTAAGCCTGCAGCTCTGGTGTGAACAGGGCGGCTTTAGGAAGAGGAGCTTGTGACTTTAGGAAGTTAAGGGAGGTATTGGTGGGAAATCAGGGTGGAGCCACCCAGGATGTTTCTAGAAATAATATTTCCTCTTCACTCTAGAAGACAAGGTTGGGGTCATCTAGTTAAACAAAGGACAAAGGACATATGAAATGTGTCCAAGAATCATGGCGGAGCGACATGGTGCAGGACTGGGCCTTAAAGGACAGTGCTTGAGTTTTCTGATGCGTTTCACCTTTCTTCCACTCTCAAATAGAAACATACAACATATGTCATCAACAGACACTTTAACTGAGTACTTTGTGACTTGTGCCAGTTGAGGACAAAGCCATCTGACCAGAATGCTGTGGTGGTGGCTCATAGAGGCCAATCACTCGACTCTTCTCTGATGGAACCATTCCTTCTACCTTCTACCACTCATTCATCTAGTGTGAGTGAGTGAGTGTGTATTCAAGGGTCCAACTGTCCACCTCTTCTAGCTGCATATTTTCATCAATAAGCTCTCATTTCATGCTTTCTTGGTTTCCTGTTTCTGACAAAATCCCACATATGTGGGTGTTACCACTTCTAAAATAGGACTCGTCTCTCTTCACTAGTAAATGTGGCATTTTAGTCAGCCTCCCCAGAGGTCTCAGAAGAAAATGGTATTCTGTCTGCATCTACTAGGGTGGTATCTCCACAGACTCTGCCACTCTGAGACTCACAAAGTCACTTAGACTTTAAAAAAAAATCTAAATTATGCAAAATTTATTTACAGGAAGCTGTAATAGTGCATATATTTGGGGGGGTTAAAGTCTCATTATGTATTGAGGATGGCCTCAAACTCATGATCCTCTACTTCTTGAATGCTGGGATTACAGTTGTGTTCCATCATTTCCAGCAATAATATATTTTGCAAGGGAACATCTAGCCTGTGTCTAATTGCCATTCCATGTCATTTATCTATTCACTCTGCAAATGCTTAATACCATCCAGTTAATTAACAGTATATAGACTTGAGGGATGGAGATATTGTGAGCCAGACAGCAGGATCTTCATCCTCAGAGACATTTGACTTCTACACATGAGAGTTACGAGTTTCAAAGAATTTTCTTAAGTGAAATGGTCTATATCAAGGGGCGTAAGGAAAGGTAGAAGTGTGGCTCAAGGGGAAGAGTACTTCCTTATCATGTACAAAGCCTTGGGTTAGATTCCCAACACCACACACACACACACACACACACACACACACACACACGCGCACGCGTGCACGTGAAAGAGAGGGAAAGAGAAAATACAAAATATAAAATGCCTGTGTCTCTAAGTTGTGTTATTCTGATTTCTGTATTGAAATAGTACGTACTCCAAAAACGTGATTTTAATAATGAACTGATGAGAAAAAAAGCAGAAGGATTTTCCTTCCTTCATATATCTTTTCAGAGCTGTTTTTTTTTTCTGGGTGAGAAATCTTCCTTACCTATTCGGGGTGATATCCATCCGTTCAGCTCAAACCTGATGACCAACTCTATAAATTGACTTCTTAAAATGGCAACTCTTCTTTACTCTGCAATTTTAGATTTTGCAATCTTTGGTATTAAAAATTAATTCTCCAGCTGTCCTCAACTTTAATTAAATCTCTAAACATTTTTGGAGGCATTGGTCTATTTTGATCTCCAAGTAAAAGTCTTTAAATTTTAGGTATTTTCATTGAAAATATGAGTCCCAATAATACACTAACATTATTGTATTTGTTTAAGCTATTTTTAGGAAAAAGTTGAAAATAATTAGGACATCAATAATTCTAGGGTGAGTAGCATGCAGTTGTTCCTAGGAAGAATAAACAGGTATCTTCCTCCAAGTCAGTGGACACAAAGGGTCATATTTGATCAGCACCTGTGGAGACAGCAGAGATTCCTGAGCCCATAGTTGCTAATAACTTGCTTTGAGACCAGGAAAAGAAATAATTTCGCTTCCCAGTGTTTGGGCTTTCACAGCTGGAATGGAAAGGGTAATGAGGCCATTGTCTGGATGACACGGGAAAGAAATTCAAGCTCTGTCCACTGTTCTCCAGAATCCAAATGCAAAACCTGATATGGGGTCAGCTGGTCTGAATAAAGCCTTCAGACTTGGTATGCCTGTTGGAAACTTGATGATCTGAGAACAAGTGTTACTCAAATTAAAATTCTGAGAGCCAAACAAACTTAAGTGCCTGAGGAGGGGGTAGGGAACACTGAAGAGAAGATCAAAGTTTAAGCTGCTCAGAGAAAGCATAAAGAAAACATAAAGTTGTCTGGATTCTATCATTTCAGTTACAAAATACACTTAATTAAATTTACATTTTAATTGCATAAGTGTAAGATGCTAAATGCCACCAAAACATCTTAATAGAGTTAATGAGATGAGAAAATAAGGTACAGAATTCTAGCTAGGTCAAATTTGTAAGGTTATCAAAGTGTGATGGTGTCCTTTCTGTAACCTAGAGAATCAATCCATTAAAACCAGGTACCATTGAATGCAGGTGGAAAACGAGAGTCATTCAAATATGCAAAACATAATTAAAGGAACATTTTCCAAGGGAAAAATTAATTAAACTGAGTAAACATATGGGTTATCTCATAACTTAAATGCTAAATTACCACTTTACACATCATGTAGACGCTAAGTGAATAGGAATTCTAGTTTATATCCTGAGTGTGTGGGAATGGTGCAGAGAAGGATGCATTTGGCATGAGGTGTCTTCAGAAAGTCAATGAGGGAAGGAGTGTAAGACATACTCTCTGGAACATGACGAATCAAGAGTCCAATCCTAAATAGGAGTGTCCTTAGCGTGATGGTAGTTATTCCATATATAATGGGAAAAAAGAGATGAAGGGTGTAAAGTGACATATTTTATTCATCAGGGTTTTCTTAGTCAGTCACATGATTCACTTCTGCAGCCCCTGCACTTGCGAAGTGGAGGCAGAAGGATCAGGAATGTAAGGTCATTCTTGGCTACATCGCAAGGTTGAGGCTACTGTGTGCTATCTTGAAACTCTGTCTCAATTTTTTTTTTTTACTAAATAGATCTTATTAAATACCACACAATTTCCAGTGTGATTTATGTGACTCTAGACTCAAAAGGCCTCCAGACCTTAAATTTGCATCTTCTACCTCATGAGCAGCAAAGAAAGGATATTTGATTTCTGTGCCATTTTCCAATCACAATAGGGCTATTTGTTAATCCCTAAATGGCTACCTCTAATTTTCCATTTGGACAGCCAATTTCCCATTTTTAGCTGTTGGAACAATTAAGACTCCTTGTGGGTGTTTGATTTTCTTCTATTGTGCTTTTCTAGCTGCTCAAGCTTGCCTTTATAAAACTTGCTACTGATCCAAGAAACCTATTTTACCTGTGGGAAGAAATGGTAAAATGTACTGCACTTTGAATAATTTACAGTATCTCTTTTAGAAAAAAAAAAAAATATTTTATGTATTCGATAGTAAATGAAATGTATACAGTATTTAGAAGAACAATATAAATATTTGATAGGTTTGGGAGCCATTACTTTGGATAGCCTTTGTATTGCATGCTTTAGGTACTTAGAACCACCATGTGTCTTACTCTTTTGCTCCTATTATCCCAGAGCACTTGGTAAGTCACACTGACTCCTGGCTCTCACTTTATAGCAGTTATTGTAGGTCAGTAGTTTTTATTTTCAAAAACCCCCCAGCTTTTTACTGTGTGCTCAGGTCTTCTTTTTGGAAATAGAAAAATGGACAGGTAGACAAAGATGCTATGATTTAGAGACTAAGTTGATGGTATGGCTCGTGGGAAAAAAATGACAGACACTCAGCAGGTGCTGGATAATGTATAGAAACAGAAGTTTATTCTAGAAGTGTTTTAGTGTGTGTGTATGTGTGTGTGTGTGTGTGTGTGTGTGTGTGTGTGTGTGTGTTCATGTGGGTATATTTGCTCACATTTGTGGGGGTCAGAGGCCAACCTTTGGTGTCATCCCTCAAAAGCTGTCCACCCTTCATTTTTGAAACAGGCTCTTTCTCATTGGCCTGGAATTCTCTGATTGGGCTAGGCTGGCTATCAGTGAGTCCTGGGGATCTGCCTATCTCTACTTTCCCAGAAGTGGGATTACAAGTGTGTGCTACTGTGCCTTGATGTGTGTGTGTGTCTGTGTGTCTGTGTGTGTGTGTGTCTGTGTGTGTGTGTGTGTGTCTGTGTGTGTGTGTCTGTGTGTGTGTGTGTGTCTGTGTGTGTCTGTGTGTGTATTCTGGGGATGAAACTTGTCCTCATGCTGGCAAGGCATGCACTTCCCTGACTCATTTATTTTCCCATTTCTGTCTTCCGATTTTTAGAACTATTAAATCAGATTAGACTCAATATTCCAGAATGGAAAAGATCAACATTGTTTGATCCTATTAAAAATGAAACCAACTGTTATAGAATGAAGTAGAAACCTAGGCACCTTCATACCTCCAAATAGTATACAGTCTCGATTCAAAAGGATATAGGGTCAAGTTGTGTGATTCTCATCTGTTAAATATATGCAGGACTCATACACACAGCACAAGCATATGCCCAGCAGGTGACATTCATTTGGAGGACCCAAGAGGAAGAATGTGATCTTCTAGCGGTTTGGGTTGCCCACATTCTGCAAATGTGGAGACTCAGAAGGAGTAAACATCTTCCTGAGCAGCACACACTCAGCCAGGGTACACAACAGACCTGCTGGGATCAAAACCTTATGCCTTTTGACTGGAACAGAGTACTTGAGTATTGGAATAGGTAGAATGTAGAGCAAGCTGTTAACATCTCAGTACTTCATTTTCATATGCTATGTTTTCCAAGGAAATATGTCCAACTGAAATATTTAATGGAAAGAAATATTTTCATTTTTTCATATAAATTTTTATTATTAAACTTTTTCCATAGGTCATACATCATTTCTCAATCGAATCTAGAATCACTTCCCTTTCCATGCCCCCACCCCACGTGAGTCCCTGCACTCTGCCATACATGTCCTGTATCTTTTTCTGAGTCTTTCTAGAGGTTTTTTTTTCAGTTTTTTCCTTGTTCTCTCCAACTTGTATTGCTACAGTATATATACACATGTACATAGTTTTATATATATATATACTTATATGTATATGTATATATATATATTTATGTATATATATATATACATAAATGTATATATACATACACATATCACTTGAATTGTAGAATTTTTTTTTCCTAAAAGATGTCATGTTTTCCTTAAGGAAGTGCTCAAAAGTTCCTCCTTGGCAATCCCAAACAACTATCAATCCTGCACTTTTGCTCTGCATGGGGGTCTTTCCCTCCCATGGTCCCCTAAGTGATATCCAGTAAGCAGTGTCCTGTCTCAATCCCCCTGCACTGGCCTCCATGATACAGTCCAGGTAGTCCAACAATAGCAGTCCATATTCTGATGAGGCTGACATCCCCTTAGCTGTTTAGTCGACAAGCTGGGTTTCTGTGTAGTCCCCATCTGGCATTGAAGATTTGGAGGATTCTTGACAGACATGAGTCCTCAGTACATATTGGTAGGTTGAAAAGCTGTGTCTCATGTCTTTGAGGAGTGTCCAAGGCGGTGGCAGCCACAGAGTTGATGTACTTGCCAGTAAGAATTGAAGACAGGCCAAACAACAGTGCTCTCTTTTTTCTTTTTGTCTCTTTACTAAGATCTCAAGTTCTATGTCTGCAGTAGTTTTTCTAGTCTTACTGATTATTTATATCTGGTTGTACTTTCCTTTTGGATGCTTAAGGCCACACAATTAGCCCAGATTAACCAAGGTTTTTGTTTTCTCAAGGTCAGTTGAGGATCTGGTCCTCAGGGGTCTCTCAGGGATTTTTTGGGGAAGGGGGGAAGAATATTTTCACAAGAAAATAAGAAACTTGCTAGAACTTTAAGTCTATGGCCAGCTTTCTGGTCTTTCATTATATTTCCTCTCTACCAGTTAGTGATTAAAGACTATCCTTATCTTGACTCATTCATCATAACTCTTAGTGTATCCAGAATTTCTAAAGAATATTGAAATAATCAGAGGAAAGGTGGTAGCTAGGCTAGTAGCATAAAATTCAATTATGTGTTATACTAAAGAATTTACATTTATTTATATATTTATTTTTTTACCATCCATGTGTTGTAAGCACTGGGAATACTGAAATGGGGCAGAACAGTCCATGCCTTTGTGAAGTTTCTGTGTAATTAAGAAAGACTTAAAATATGTTAATAAACACATTAGATATTTGTCAGTTTAAGTGCTGGGGAGGATGGAGAGCAAAGATAGGAGTCAGGAAAGCCTGGGCATCTAGTTATGAAGGGTGTTTATTTACTGAGGTAATAGCTTATCAGACTAAAGGAAGAGAGAGTAAGTCCAGACAGCTTTTCTGGAAGAGGGAATGGAATGTCAGGTGCAAAGGCATTGTGAGAAAATCATGTAGTTCCAGGTGCATTCTGCATTCCCTCCATCACAAAATAAGGAAAGACGGCTGGAAGTGAAGAAAGGAATCTAAGATTTATGCCTCATTTTCAAGTGTTTCTAAATATTTTTCCTCAGTCTTGAAATACAAGTTTATGTAGTGGTCTGGGAGAAAGCTGTCTATTGAAAATTAAAAGTTGAATCAGTTGTGTCAAGAGAGAGCCAAACTTTCTTCTGACTCTAAATTCCATGCAGAGAACTGGGAATCAAATTGACCATGTAAGTGAATACTGAGGAATGTGTTCTGGTCAATTGCCTTGGATTGTAAAGTCAGATATTTTCTTTTTTTATTTTATTTTATTTAATATATATTTTGTACAAGATTATCAAATCTAGACCCGTGTCCCCATCCTATCCTCCCACCCCACCAGAGCTCATGTATTCTGCCAAACAATCTTTTCATCTCTTTCTCAGTCTTTCTCAGTATTCGCCATGTGGAAGTTGACTGTTTTGAGAAGTTCACTGTTTCAGTCAGTTCTTTGATGCAGTACTTTCTGTAGTTATTGTTGTTGTTGTTTCCAATATGCATCACTCCCAACTGCTTGGACAAAAGCTCAAGGGGCTGAGCACAAAAAATACTTACAACTAGGTAATTGGCACTAGCATCCACAGATGAGGGATACCATTTGTCCTTTGTTTTTCTGGGACAGTGTTACTTCACTCAGCATGAAGTCTTCTAGCTCCAGTCATTTTCCTGCAAAGCTCATGATGTCATCTTTCTTTACTGCTGCATAGAACTCCATTGTGTAGATGTACCACATTTCCTCTATCCACTCGTCAGTTGAGGGGCATATGGGTTGGTTCCAGCTCCTTGCTATTGTGAAGAGAGCTGAAATAAACATGGCCATGCATGTATCTCTGCAGTGGGGTGACTCTTGAGGGTACATGCCCAGGAGTGGTATGGCTGGGTCAGGTGGCAAGTTCATTCCAACTCTTCCAAGGGTTCTCCATACCACTTTCCATAGTGGCTGTACGAGTTTACATTCCCACCAGCAGTGGATGAGTGTTCCCTTTTCCCCGCAACCTCTCCAGCACTTGGTATCATTTGTTTTCTTGATCCTAGCCAGTCTTATTGGAGTAAGATGATATCTTAAAGTGGTTTTGATTTGCATTTCCTTAATGATTAGTGATGTTGAACACTTCTTAAGGTGTTTCTCAGACATCTCTAATTCCTCACTTGTGAAGTCTCTGTTCAGTTCTTTGCTCCATCTATTGAGTGGGTCATTTGTTTTCTTTTTTCTTTGTTTTTTGAGTAGTTTATATATTCTGGAAATCAATGCTTTGTCAGATGTATCTGCAGTGAAGGTTTCCTCCCACTCTGTGGGATTTCTCTTCACTTCCTTGATTGTTTCTTTTGATGTACAGAAGCTTTTGAGTTTGATGAGGTCCCATTTGTCAATTGTCGACCTTAATTCTTGTGCAGCTGCTGTCTGATTTAGGAAGTCTTTTCCTACGCCTATGTCTTGTAGTCTGCTGCCAACTTTTTCTTCTATCACCTTCAGAGTTTGGGGTTTCACGTTGAGGTCTTTAATCCATCTGGAGTTGACTTTTGTACAGGGCGAGAGGTAGGGGTTTAATTTCATTCTTCTACAAGTGGTGATCCAGTTTTGCCAACACCACTTGCTGAAGATGCTGTCTTTTCTCCATTGTGGTTTCTTGGCCCCCTTGTCAAATATGAGATGGCTGAAATTGTATGTGCTCAGATTTGGATCTTCGGTTTTGTTCCATTGGTCAACAGGTCTGTTTTTGTGCCAGTACCAGGCTGTTTTTATGACTATAGCCCTGTAGTATAGTTTAAAATCTGGTATAGAGATCCCTCCTGTGTAGCTCTTTTCACTCAGGATTGATTTGGCTATTCGGGGTCTTTTGTTTCTCCAAATGAATTTAAGAACTTTTGTTTCCAAGCCTGTGAAGAAACTCTTGGGGATTTTGATTGGGATTGCATTAAATCTATACAAGAGTTTTGGTAAAATGGACATTTTTACAATGTTAATTTTCCCAATCCATGAGCATGGGAGGTTTTTCCATCTTCTGAGGTCTTCTTCAATTTCTTTCTTTAAGGGTTTAAAATTTTTGTTGTAGAGGTCTTTGGTGTCTTTGGTTAGGTTTGTTCCTAGGTATCTTATTGTTTTTGAGGCTATTGTGAGTGGGAAGGTCTCTTTGAATTCTTTCTCCAGTTGCTTGTTCTTGGTGTAAAGAAAGGCCATTGATTTTCTAAGGTTAATTTTGTATCCTGCCACTTTGCTGAAGCTGTTAATCGTTTCTAGGAGTTTTCTGGTGGAGTTTTTTGCATCTCTTAAGTAAACAATCATATCATCAGCAAATAGGGATAGTTTGACTTCCTCTTTTCCAATTAGTACTCCTTTAATATCCTTTTCTTGCCTTATTGCTCTAGCAAGTGTTTCAAGCACTATATTGAAGAGGAGTGGTGATAGGGGGCAGCCTTGCCGAGTTCCTACCTTTAAAGGGAATGTTTCCGTCATTTCCCCATTTAGGATGATATTGGCTGTGGGTTTCCTGTATATGGCTTTGATTACATTGAGGAATGATCCCTCCAATCCAATTCCTTCTAGGACTTTAAGCATGAAGGGATGCTGGATTTTGTCAAAGGCTTTTTCAGCATCAATTGAGATGATGGTGTGGTTTTTGTCTTTGATTCCGTTTATGTGTTTGATGATGTTTATTGATTTTCGTATGTTGAACCATCCCTGCATCTCTGGTATGAATCCAACTTGGTCATGATGGATGATCTTCTTGATGTGAGTCTGTATGTGATTTGCCAGTATCCTGTTTAGAATTTTGGCATCTGTGTTCATTAGGGAGATGGGTCTATAATTCTCCTTTTTAGTTATATCTTTGTCTGGTTCTAGTAATAGAGTGATGCTGGCTTCAAAGAAGGAATTTGGGAGAATTCCCTCTGGTTTTATCCTTCTAAACAATTTCAGTAATAATGGTTGTAGGTCTTTTTGAAATGTTTAATAGAATTCTGCCATGAAACTCTCTGGGCCCGGGCTTTTTTTAGTTGGTAGGTTTCTTATTACAACTTCAATTTCTTCATATATTATGGGTCTGTTTAAGCTGTGGATCTCTTTTTGGTTGAGCTTTGGTGATTCTCAGGATTTCAGATATTCATCCATTTCTTCTAGGTTTCCAAACTTGGTAGAGTATAGGTTTTTGAAGTATTCCCATATGATTTTCTGGATCTTTTCCTGTTGTGATATTTCCCTTTTCATCATGAATTCTATTGATTTGGAGTTGTTCCTTCTTTCTTTTGGTTAACTGGGCTAGAGGTCTGTCTATCTTGTTTATTCTTTCAAAGAACCCACTTTTGGATCATTGATTTTTTGTATTGTTTCCTTTGTTTCTATTTCATTGATTTCTGCTCTACTTTTTGTTATTTCTTCCTGTCTGTTGCATTTGGGGTTCATCTGTTGTTGCCTCTCAAAGGCTTTTAGCTGCAGTGTTAGATCATTCACTTGTGCTCTTACTGTTTTTCTAATGTAGGCACCCAGGGCTATAAACTTTCCTCTTAGGACTGCTTTTAAGGTATCCATAGGTTTTGTTGTGTTGTATTGTCATTGTCATTCAGTTCCAGGAAATGCTTTTATTTCTTTCTTTATCACTTTCTTGACCCATTCATTATTCAAGAGTGTGTTGTTTAGCTTCCATGTGTTCTTGTAGGCAGGAGGGCTTATCCTGGTGTTGATGTTGAGCTTTATTGCACTGTGGTCTGATAGAATGCCTGAAATTATTTCAGTCTTTTTGTATTTGTGGAGGTTTCTTCTGTGTCCCAGTATGTGGTCGATTTTGGAGAATGTGCCATGGGTGCTGAGTAGAAAGTGTATTCTCTGGTATTAGGGTGGAATATTCGGTAGAGGTCTATGAGGTCCATTTGGTGTATCACATCTTTCAGTTCAGATGTCTCTCTGTTTATTCTTTGTCCTGTTGACCTGTCCAAGGGGCTCAGTGGGGTATTGAAGTCCCCTACTATGAGTGTACTGGGGTTAGTGTGTGACTTGTTGTCCTGGAGAACTGTCTTTATAAAGTTTGGTGCACCAGAGTTTGGGGCATATATATTCATGATTATGAAATCTTCTTGGTGAATTGTTCCTTTGATAAAAATGTTATGGCCTTCTTTTTCTCTTCTGATTTCTTTTACTTTGAAGTCTATTTTGTCTGATATTAAAATAGCAACACCTGCTTTCTTTTTTATACCATTTGCTTGGAATATTTTTTTCCATCCTTTCTCTTTAAGGTGGTGCCTGTCCTTGAACGTAAGATGTGTTTCTTGTAGACAGCATATCGATGGGTTCTGTTTCCTAATCCAGTTTCCCAGTCTATGTTTTTTGATTGGGGAATTTAGTCCATTAATATTTAAGGTTATGACTGATAGGTTTGTGTTGCTTCCTTTTGCCTTATTATCCGTTTGTGGTTTGGGTTTAGGTTTCTACTTCTGCAGTTATGCTTTTATTGAGTTCTCTTTTCAGGTTCCTGGGGGTGGTTGCTCCTTTCTTCTGTCCTTTGAATTGCTTCAAGTATTCTCTGAGGGCTTGGTTTTTCCAGACATGTATTCTTTCATCTTGTTTATGTCATGGAAGGTTTTTCTCTCTCCTTCAACTATAATCGACATTTTTGCTGGGCATAGTAACCTGGGTTGGCATCTATTGTCCTTTAACACTGGAAATGCTTTGTTCTACATTCTTCTTGCTTTCATAGTTTACACTGAGAAGTCAGTTGTAATTCTGATAGGTTTCCCCTTATAGGTCACTTGTTTTTCTCTTGTGGCTTTAAGGATTTTGTCTTTGTTTTGGGTGTCTAGCATTTTAACTATGATGTGGCGTGGAGAATTTCTTTTCTGATCTTGTCTGTTTGGAGTTCTATGTGCTTCTTGTATTGGTATTGGTTTGTCCTTTTTTAGTTTGGGGAAGTTTTCATCTATTATTCTGTTGAAGATCTGATCAATACCATTCTCTTGGGATTCTTCTCCTTCCTCTATTCCTATGATGCGGAGGTTTGATCTTTTCATAGTGTCCCACAGCTCCTGGTTGTTCCATTTTTGTGTATTTTTAAATTTTTCATAATCTTTCCTTGAGGTTTTTAGTTGTTCTGTGTTGTCTTCCAGGTCTGATATTCTTTGTTCTGCTTCCTCCATTCTGCTTCTGAGGCTTTTTCCATTCCTTTCCTCTTGAATGGATGAGTGTTTGATTTCCTTTTTCATTTCCTCTTCTGATTTCTTTAGTNTTGTGTCTGTGTGTGCTGTGTGGTGTCTGTACAACACAATGTGTGGTAGTGTGTCTTGTGTGTGTGTCCTGTGTGTGGTGTTGTCTGTGTGTCTTTGTGTGATTCTGGGGATGCAACTTGTCCTCACATCTGGCAAGAGCATGCATTCCTGACTCATTTATGTTTCCCGGATTTCTTCTTCCGATTTTTGAGAAACTATTAAATCCAGATTAGACTCAATATTCCAGAATGGAAAAGATCAACCATTGTTTGATCCTAATTAAAAATGAAACCAAACTGTTATAGAATGAAGTAGAAAACCTAGCAACCTTCTACCTCCAAATAGTATATGCAGTCCTCCGATCTAAAAGGATATAGTGTCCAGTTGTAGTAGATTACGTCATCATCGTTTATAACTATATTGCAGGCACGCTCTATAGCACCACACGCACAAGACATAATGATCCCTAGCAGCGTGACATTACATTTGGAGGACCCAAAGAGGAAGAATGTGAATCCTTCTAGAGCGGTTTGGGTTGCTCCACATTCTGCAAATGTGGACGAACTCCAGAAGGAGTAAACATCTATCCTGAGCAGCACACACTCAGACCAGGGTACAGCAACAGACCTGCTGGGATCAAAACCTCTATGCCTTTTGAACATTGGAAAACAGAGTAACTTGAGTATTGTTGAATAGGTAAGAATGTAGAGCAAGCTGTTAACATCTCAAGTACTGGTCATTTTCATATGCTTGTTTCCAAGGAAATATGTCCAACTGAAATATTTAATGGAAAAGAAAAATGTTCATTTTTTCATATAAATTTTTTATTTTAAACGTTTTCCATAGGTCAAAATCATTTCCAAATTTCGAATCTGAATCAACTTCCCTTTCCATGCCCCCTCCCCACGTGAGTCCCTGCACTCTGCCATACATGGTATCCTGTATCTTTTTCTTTCTGAGTTTCTAGAGGTTTTTTTTTTCAGTTTTTTCCTTGTTCTCGTCCAACTTGATATTGGCTACAGTATATATACACACATGTAAATCAGTTTTTATAATTATACTATACTTATATTATAGGTAGATATATATTATTTTATGTATATATATAGTATATACAATAAATTATAATATACATAACACATATCACTTGAATTGTAAGAATTTTTTTTTTTTTCCTAAAGATGTCATGTTTTCTTAAGGAGTGCTCAAGAAGTTCCTCCCTTGGCAATCTCCAAACACCTTCAATCCTGTACTTTTGCTCTGCATGGGGGTCTTTCCCTCCCATGGTCCCCTAAGTGATATCCAGTAAGCAGTGTCTGTCTCAATCCCCCTGCACTGGCTCCACGAACAGCCAGGGTAGATCCAACATATGCAGTCCTATTCTGATGAGGCTGACCTCCCCTTAGCTATTTAGAGCCACAACTGGGTGTATCTCGTATCCCCATCTGGCATTGAAAATTTGGAGGATTTTTGAAGACATGAGTCCTCTGTCCGTATTAGGTAGGTTTGAAAAGTGTGTTCATGTCTTTGATGGAGTGTCCAAGGCGGTGGCAGCCACAGAGTTGATGTACTTGCCAGTAAGAGTGGAAGACAGGACCAAACACACAGTGCTCTCTTTTTATCTGTTTGTCTCTTTAACTAAGAATCTCAAAGTTCTATGTCTGCAGTAGTTTTTTCTAGTCTTACTGATAATTTATATCTGGTTTACATTTACTTTTGGATGCTTAAGGCCACACAATAGCCCAGATGTAACCAAGGGTCTTTTAGTTTTCTCAAGGTCATTGAAGGATCTGGTCCTCAGGGGGTCTCTCCATGTATTTTTTTGGGGAAGGGGGAAGAAATATTTTCACAAGAAATAAGAAACTTCTAGAACTTTTAAGTCTATGGCCAAGTTCTCTGGTCTTTCATTATTTTCCTCTCTACCAGTTAGTGATTAAAGACTATCCTTATCTTGACTCATTCATCATAACTCTTAGTGTATCCAGAATTTCTAAAGAATATTGAAATAATCAGAGGAAAGGTGGTAGCTAGGCTAGTAGCATAAAATTCAATTAGTGTTATACTAAAGAATTTACATTATTTATATATATTTATTTTTTTACCATCCATGTGTTGTAAGCACTGGGAGCAATACTCGAAATGGGGCAGAAATCGCATGCCTTTTGATGGTTTCTGTGTAATTAGAAGACTTAAAATAATGTTAAATAAACCACATTAGATATTTGTCAGTTTAAGTGCTGGGGAGGATGGAGAGCAAAGATAGGAGTCAGGAAAGCCTGGGCATCTAGTTATGAAGGGTGTTTATTTACTGAGGTAATAGCTTATCAGACTAAAGGAAGAGAGAGTAAGTCCAGACAGCTTTTCTGGAAGAGGGAATGGAATGTCAGGATGCAAAGGCCATTGTGAGAAAATCAAATGTAGTTCCAGGTGCAGGGTTCTGCATTCCCTCCATCACAAAATAAGAAAGACGGTGGAAGTGAAAGAAAGGAATCTAAGATTTTATGCCTCATTTTCAGTGTTTCTAATATTTTTCCTCAGTCTTGAAATACAAGTTTATGTAGTGGTCTGGGAGAAAGCTGTCTATTGAAAATTAAAAGTTGAATCAGTTGTGTCAAGAGAGAGCCAAACTTTCTTCTGACTCTAAATTCCATGCAGAGAACTGGGAATCAAATTGACCATGTAAGTGAATACTGAGGAATGTGTTCTGGTCAATTGCCTGGATTGTAAAGTCAGATATTTTCTTTTTTATTTATTTTATTTAATATATATTTTTTACAATATATCAAATCTAGACCCGTGTCCCCACTCCTACCTCCCCAACCCACCAGAGCTCATGATCTTCCAAACATCTTTTCAACTCTTTTCTCAGTCTTCTCAGTATTCTCCATGTGAAGTTGACGGTTTTGAGAAGTTCACTGTTTCAGTCCAGTTCCTTGATGCAGTACTTTCTGTAGTTATTGTTGTTGGTTGTTTTCCAATATGCATCACTCACCAACTGCTTGGACAAAAGCTCAAGGGGCTGAGCACAAAAAATACTTACAACTAGGTAATGGCACTATGCATCCACAGATGAGGGATACTCCATTTGTCCTTTGTTTTTTTTCTGGGACAGTGTTCTTTCACTCGCATGAAATCTTCTAGCTCCAGTCATTTTCCTGCAAAGCTCATGATGTCATCTTCTTTACTGCTGCATAGAACTCCATTGTGTAGATGTACCACATTTCCTCTATCCACTCAGTCAGTTGAAGGGCAATGGGTTGGTTCCAGCTCCGTGCTATTGTGAAAAGACTGAAATAAACATGGCCATGCATGTATCCTGGGTGGGGTGATCTTGAGGGTACAGCCAGGAGTGGTATGGCTTGGGTCAGGTGGCAAGTTCATTCCAAGCTTCCAAGGGTTCTCCTAATCCACTTTCCATAGTGCGTGTACGAGTTTACATGCCCACCAACAGTGGATGAGTGTTCACTTTTCCCGCAACCTCTCCAGCACTTGGTATCAATTTGTTTTCTTGATCCTAGCCAGTCTTATTGGAGTCACATGATATCTAAGTGGTTTTTGATTTGCATTTCCTTAATGATTATGGATGTTGAACACTTCTTAAAAAGTTTCTCAGCCATCTCTAATTCCTCACTTGTGAATCTCTGTTCAGGTCTTTGCTCATCTATTGAGTGGGTCATTTGTTTTCTTTTTTCTTTGTTTTTTGAGTAGTTTAAATATATTCTGGAAATCAATGCTTTGTCAGATGTTTCTGCAGTGAAGGTTTCCTCCCACTCTTGAGATTTCTCTTCACTTCCTTGATTGTTTCTTTTGATGTAAGAAACTTTTCGTTTAATGAGGCCCCATTTGTAAGTCAATTGTCGCCTTAATTCTTGCTCAGCTCTGTCTGATTTAGGAAGTCTTTCTATACATATGTCTTTGTAGTCTGGCTGCCAAACTTTTTCTTCTATTGCCTTCAGAGTTTTGGGGTTCCACGTTGAAGGTCTTTAATCCATCTGGAGTTTACTTTTGACAGGGCGAGAGGTAGGGGTTTAATTGCATTTCTTCTACAAATGGTGATCCAATTTTTTGCCAACACCACTTGCTGAAGATGCTGTCTTTTCTCCATTGTGGCTTCTTGGCCCCCTTGTCAAATATGAGATGGACCAAATTGTAATGTGCACAAGTCTGAATCTTTGGGTTTTGTTCCATTGTTCAACAGTCCTGTTTTTGTTCCAGTACCATGGTTTTTTATTACTATACACCTGAGTATAATTTGAAAGTCTGGTATAGAGATCCCCCTTTTTGCTCTTTTCACTCAGGGTTGTTTTGGCTATTCGGGGTCTTTTGTTTTTTCCAAATGAATTTAAGGACTATTTTTTTCCAAGCCTTTGAAGAAACTCGGGATTTTAATTGGGATTAGTGTTACATCTATACAAGAGTTTGGTAGAATGGACATTTTTACTATGTTAATTTTCCCAGTCCATGAGCATGGGAGGTTTTTCCATCTCTGATGTCTTCTTCAATTTCTTTTCTTAAGGTTTTGAAAATTTTTGTTGTCGAGATCTTTGGTGTCTTTGGTTAGGTTTGTTTCCTAGGTGTTTTATTGTTTTTTGAGGCTATTGTGAGTGGGAAGGTCTCCTTGAATTCTTCTCTCCAGTTGCTTGTTGTTGGTGTAAAGAAAGGCCGCTGATTTTTTTTTAGGTTAATTTTGTATCCTGCCACTTTTGCTGAAGCTGTTAATCATTTCTAGGAGGATTTTCTGGTGGAGTTTTTTTTAACATCCCTTAAGTAGAACAATCTATCATCAGCAAAAAAGGATAGCTGTGACTTCCTCTTTTCCAATTAGTACTCCTTTAATTTCCTTTACTTACCTTATTGCTCTAGCAAGTTTCAAGCTCTATATGAAAGTAATTGTGGTGATGGGGGCAGCCTGGCTTGAGTCTGACCTTTAAAGGGAATGTTTCTCATTCCCCATTAAATAATATAGGCTGTGGTTTCCTGTATATGGCTTTTGATTACATTGAGGAATGATCCCCTCCAATCCAATTCCCTCTAGAGACTTTAAGCATGAAGGGTTGCTGGATTTTTTGCAAAGGCCTTTTTCAGCATCAATTGAAAGATGGTGTGGTTTTTGTCTTTCATTCCATTATGTGTTTGATGATTGTTTATTGATTTTCATTTGTTGAAACCATCCCTGCAATCTCTGGTATGAATCCAACTTGGTCATGATGATGATCTTCTGGATGTGAGTCTGTATGTGATTTGCCAGTATCCTTTTAGATTTTGGCATCTGTGTTCATTAGGGAGATGGGTCTATAATTCCCCTTTTTAGTTTATATCTTTGTCTGGTTCTAGTAATAGAGTGATGCTGGCTTCAAAGAAGGAATGTGGGAGAATCCCTCTGATTTATCCTTCTAAACAATTTCAGTAATAATGTTGTAGTCTTTTTGAAATGTTTAATAGAATTCTGCATGAAACTCTCTGGGCCCTGGGCTTTTTTTAGTTGGTAGGTTTTCTTATTACAACTTCAATTTCTTCATATATATAGGGTCTGTTTAAGCTGTGGATCTCTTTTGGTTGAGCTTTGGTGATTTCAGGATTTCAGATAATCATCCATTCTTCTAGGTTTCCAAACTTGGTAGAGTATAGTTTTTTGAAGTATTCCCATATGATTTCTGATATTTTCCTGTTGTGATTTCTCCTTTTTCATCATGAATTCTATTGATTTGGATTTTCTTCTTTCTTTTGGTTAACTGGCTAGAGGTCTGTCTACTTGTTTATTCTTTCAAAGAACCCACTTTTGGATCATTGATTTTTTTGTATGTTTTCTTTTTTTCATTTCATTGATTTCTGCTCTACTTTTTGTTATTTCTTCCATGTCTGTTGTGTTTTGGGGTCATCTGTTGTTGCCTCTCAAAGTGCTTTTAGCTGCAGTGTTAGATCATTCACTTGTGCTCTTTCTGTTTTTCTAAGTAGGCACCCAGGGCTATAAACTTCCTCTTTAGGACTGCTTTTAAGGTACCATAGGTTTTGTTGTGTTGTATTGTCATTGTCATTCAGTTCCAGGAAATGCTTTAATTTCTTTCTTTATCCTTCTGACCCATTCTTATTCAAGAGTGTGTTGTTTAGCTTCCATGTGTTCTTAGCAGAAGGGCTTATCCTGTGTTAGATGTTGAGCTTTTTCACTGTGGTCTAATAGAATGCTGAAATAATTTCAGTCTTTTGTATTTGTGTTTTTTTCTGTGTCCAGATTATGTGGTATTTTGGAGAATGTGCCATGAGATGCTTGAATGTAATAAGTTGTATTCTCTGGTATTAGGGTGGAATATTCGTAGAGGTCTATGAAGGTCCATTTGGTGTATCATATCATTCAGTCCAGATGTCCTCTCTGTTTATTCTTTGTCCTGTTGACCTTCCAAGGCTCATGGGGTATTGAATCCCCTACTATGAGTTTACTGGGGTTAGTGTGTGACTTGTGTCCTGGAGACTTGTCTTTAAAGTTTGGTGCACCAGAGTTTGGGGCATATATCATGATTATGAAATCTTCTTGGTGAATTGTTCCTGATAAAAATGTAATGGCCTTCTTTTTCTCTTCGATTTCTTTTACTTTGAAGTCTATTTTGCTGAATATTAAAATAGCAACACCTGCTTTCTTTTTTAACCATTTGCTTGGAATATTTTTTTCCATCCTTTCTCTTTAATGGTGCTGTTCCTTGAACTAAGATGTGTTTCTTGTAGACAGCAATCGATGGGTTCTGTTTCCTAAATCCAGTTCCCAGTCTATGTTTTTTGATTGGGGAATTTAGTCCATTAATATTTAAGGTTATGACTGATAGGTTTGTGTTGCTTCCTTTTGCCTTATTTATCCATTTGTGGTTTGGGTTTAGGTTTCTACTTCTGCATTATGCTTTTATTGAGTTCTCCTTCTAGTTTCCTGGGTTGGTTGCTCCTTTCTTCGTGTCCTTTGAATTGCTTCAGTATTCTCTGAAGGGCTTGTTTTTTTCCAGACATGTATTCTTTCATCTTGTTTATGGTCATGGAAGGTTTTTCTCTCTCTCTTCAATAATCGACATTTTTGCTGCATAGTAACCTGGTTGGCATCTATTGTCCTTAACACTGGAAATGCTTTGTTCTACATTCTTCTTGCTTTCAAGTTTACACTGAAAGTCAGTTGTAATTCTGATAGGTTTCCCCTTATAGGAACTTGTTTTTCTCTGTGGCTTTAAGGTTTTGTTTGTTTTGGGTGTCTGAATTTTAACTATGATGTGGTGTGGAGAGATTTTTTTCTGATCTTGGTCTGTTTGAGTTCTATTGCTTCTATGTATTTGTATTGGGTTGTCTTTTTTAGTTTGGGAAAATTTTCATCTATATATCTGTTGAAGATCTGATCAAGACCATGTGGTGGTTTGAATGAGTGTCCCCCATGCTTTAAGTACTTCAAACATTTGTCTCCAGTTGGTGGCACTGTTCTTGGAGGTCTTAGAAGTGTGGCCATGCTAGAGGAAGTACATTATTGGGGCAGGCTTAATGAGTTTAAAAAGCATCTTGTGGTCTCCAGTTGCTCTCTGCTTCCTGTTACTCATTGCGAGATGTGACCCTTGGCTTGCTGCTCGCTAGCCCTGGCCACCACTTCCCACCACAATGGACTCTGATTCACGCTGGAACCTCTGTAAGCTCAAATAAAATCTTCCTTATAAGTTACTTGAGGCATTGTTGTTTTATCATAGCAACACAAAAAGTAACTAATACAATTATTTTGTGCCAGAGAGTGGGCTGTTAGCTATAAAGAACCTGACCATGTGATGTTTTGTGGAAGTGTGGAAAACTTTGGAAGTTTGGGCAAGAAAAGCTGTTGACTACTGAAAGCAGAGCTTAAACGGCCCTTCTAATAGAAGCCTGGAAGAAAAGCATTGCTGCAAAAAATGGTAGTTTTCCAGGAGGAAAATAAAGACTTAGGAAGCAAACCTGGGATATTTTGATAAAGTCTGGCAGAAGTTTGCCCACAACCCAAATGCTTGCCTGAGGCTAATTTGAAAAACAATGGACTAATGGTCTATGGTGGAGAATATTTCAAGACAGCATAATATAGAAATGGTGGTGTGGCTTATAATGGTGAATATTATACAGATATACGTGAAAAATAGCAAATGGGAAGAAAGAAATGCAGAAGTACAGTTTGGATCTGAAAAAGTACACTAGGAAGATTAAAGGTGTTGCCAAGGCATGTGAAGGAGACTTTCCTTTGATAAGGAAATTAAAGTGATTAAAAGAGGCCTACGTAGTTATACAATAAAACATGAGGAAAAAAAAAAGAGATATTTAAAGTGATTAAGGAGGACCTCGCATGTTCAGATAACAGACAAAATAGACCTCAAGGCAAGACCACACCCAGCCAATCCTCAAACGTTGAAAGGAAAAACTGAAAGGGTTTTCTGCTCCAAGTTCAAGGCAGAGAAAATTTGCAAATATCGTTGAAATAGGCCAGGGTCCATCCCAAAATAGCAGCCAAACTCGGCAGTTTCATTCCAGTGGTGCTAGCGTAAAGGACTAAGTTTCAAGAATGAAGGGGTCCCTCAGTTCTTCCCTCCCACAGTTTCAAGAGACTCCCAAGGTCAGGCAGAGTGCAGCAGAGGTGTCCATGCATAAGGAAGGCCCTGATAAGCCATTACATGAAGCTATGAATGTGAAGTCTGGTTGACAGCGGAGACCAAGAAGACATTCGAGATGTCAGTCTGTGAGATATTTGCAAGGTGAGCTGCATAAGGGGGTGGACTAGCCTAAGAATGAGATGTATGTTGCAAGAAAGCTGGGAAGAGCTGAGCTATCTAAACCCTTTGGAATAAAGTCCAGAGTCCGCACATGAGAGTACTGGATTGTGTTGCCCTGAGGGTTTTCGGTTGATTTTGGTCGCAATATTTCCTCACAATGCGCCTCTATTCCTCCTTTTGGAATGGGAATGTATTCAGTTCCACTGTACATTAGGAAGATGTATTAATTTATTAAGTAGGGCTTAAAGTTTGGACATGGGCCTGAGTCTCAAAGAGAACTTAGGAATAGTAAATTTTGAATGGCATGAAACGGGTAAAAACTAAGGGAGAACATTTAAGGTTGGATTAAATGCAATTTGCATTTTATATGTCAGGAGCCCTGTGGGGGCCAGAGAGTAGGAATTGTGGTTTAATGAGTGTCCCCCCATAGGCATTAATTACTCAGACATTTTGTATCCAGTTAGTGGCACTGCCTCTTGGAGTTCTTGAGGGTGGCCCATGCCTAGTTGGAAGTACATTGTTGGGGGCAGGGCTTAGTGAGGTTTAACAAGCCCTGTGGACCCAGTCCCACGCTCTCTGCATCCCTTGGTGCTCATTGCGAAATATGGACCCTTGGCTCCGAGAGCTGCTAGACCTTAGCCACAACGTTTCCCACCCACAATGGACTCTGATTCCCAGGAACCATCAATCATAAAGTCAAATAAACGCTTTCCGTTGATAATTACTTGTTTTTGGTGTTTTATCACAGCAAAGAAAAGTGACTAATAAACTTCGCTTGAGGTTCTTCTCCTTCCACTATTTCTATGATGTGGGACGTTTTCTTTTCTTTTTGTTTTTTTTTTTTTTTTTGGTCCTTTTTGAGACAGGGTCCTCCCTGTAGTCCGACTGTCCTGGAACTCACTCTGCAGACCAGGCTGGCCTTGAACTCACAAAGATCCGCCTGCCTCTGCCTCCCAAGTGCTAGGATTAAAGGCGTGCACCACCATGCCCGGCCTAACGTTTGATCTTTTCATAGTGTCCCACAGTTCCTCGTTTTTCCACTTTTGTGAATTTTTTAATTTTTCATAATCTTTACTTGAGGTTTTTAGTTGTTCTGTGTTATCTTCCAGGTCTGATATTCTTTGTTCTGCTTCCTCCATTCTGCTTCTGAGGCTTTTTCCATTCCTTTCCTCTTGATTGGATGAGAGTTTGCTTTCTTTTTCATTTCCTCTTCTGATTTCTTTAGTATTTCTACTTCCTTTTGGAGCTTCTCAATCTCTTCCTGTAGCTCTTTGCTTTGGTGGTTGGTTTCCTTATCTTTTTTAGCATGGGATCTTTTCAGTGTTTCCACTTCCTTCTGGAGTTTGTCATTCTCTCTCTCTAGGTCCTTCTTGAGTTCTTCATTCTCTTTTCTTAATTCTTTGTTTTGCTCTTTATAGTCTTTTACTTCTTTAAGTATGTTCACAATTGTGCTTCTGATATCTGTGTCCTGGGCCATCCCCAGGGGGATCCCACTGTAGGAATCTTCCACAGGGTTGGTAGAGCTTGGTGCGGGATGATCCAGCACCTTTCCCATGTTGTCTCTTCTTCATATTCCTGGCATATGGGCTTCTCCTTTCCTGTATTCCAACGTGAGTCCCAAATGCCTTTTCACTGTGTTGAAGGCTTGCTTTGCTTGCCTCTTCAGATGCCTTTGTAATCCCAGTTGGTGGGGGGGGGGTCCTTTAGCCTGCCTGTGCTTCAGGTGGTCTTGGGAGATCTCCCAGTGTCAGATATTTTCTAATTTTTCTCTTCTCTATATGGAGACAGCTAATTTTGAAGACTACATAAGGAAATGGGACAATTGATAATTTTTCTCTTGTATTGAGTCTTAAATTACAAATAAAGGTTTTGAATATTTCAGATGGTATCATTTGGGCTTAAAGTTTAGATGATATTAAATTTACTTTTAGGGGGCTGGAGAGATGGCTTAGTGGTTAAGAGCACTGGCTGTTCTTGCATAGCACCCAGGTTTGATTCCCAGCACCCAACCATCCATAACTCTAGTTCCAGGGGATCCAACATCCTCTTCTGTTCTCCAAGGGCATTGCACAACATGGATGCACTTACATACATGGAGGCAATATACTCATACACATAAAAAAATAATGAATATTTTTAAATGAAATTTATCTTTATTTTTAGCACATGAGTAGTCAGTCTGTGAAGAACCTATAATGGATCATTTCTTTCTAATAACATATTTACTAAGATCCTAATTCCTGTTTTAAAAGAAACTTTTTTATTTTATTTATTTTTTATGTGTATGAATGTACTGTCTGCATGTAAGTTTGTACACCTGTGTTGTACAGTGCCACAGAAGTCAGAAGAGGGTGTCAGATTCCCCTAGAATTGGAGTTAAAGATGGTCTCAGCCACCATGTGGGTGCTGGGAATCAAACCCAGGTCCCCTGCAAGAGCAGTCGGCACTCTTAACTGCTAGGCCATCTCTCCAGCCCGAAACTGTTTTTATTAAGGAACCAAACATGATATAGCCCTTTGATTTTAGAAGTTTATTTATTATACTATTTCTTTAGAGTCTGCTATTGAATTCATCTTAATCTAACAAAGATTTGTTTTCAATCCAGGAAAGCTAACTAAATTTGTCCTTTGCTAAAATGATCATGATTTCACTTCAATCATCAATATGCCACAAAATTAGATTTTCTTACTTTGAATCATTCTTTACATCATGCAAATAAATGCTAACAGTTCTGACTTAGAAGCAGTAGAGATTTGGGGTTTATAGGCCTTTTTCATTCATTATAATTACAAATGATAAACAACAAATATCTATCAGTTTCCTACTGAGGGATAATTAGATTATTTCTACTTCTTTTCTTGCTATGAATTCTACATTGGAAATATTTGCCTTGGGGTTTGAAGCTATCATTCCAATGTCTTCTGGCCTCAGTGTTTTGGCTAAGGATGCAACAGTTACTTATTGTCTACTGTTATTGCAGATTTCATACTGTTACAACCTCTGTAGGTAAAGCAATTTATCTCATTGTTACAAGAACATTAGCATGTAAATGCTATTTGTATTTTAAGACATGGAGGAACAAAATTGAATATCAGGTAAATGACCTAGATAGGAACCTGGGTAATATATGTTTTTGCTAACTCTGGTGAAACTTTCATTCCTGATCATTTGGGTAAACTGTTATCAGATATACTGGCTTCTCATATTTCTGTGATAGAGTAAGTTTCTGGCACATAGTTAAAATGTACATTTTAAATGGCAGTAATTAAATAAATAATTTTGTTTGAGAGTATTTCATTTTTCTTTTTAAATATCTTTTTGAGCATGTGTACAATTCATACGATGGTTCCCAATCAAACAGAGTCTCCCCATGACCCAACCTCCACCAGAACTCGTGCTTTATAACACCAAAGCTAAGCCCCTATCCAGTCAAACTCCCAGACTTAGATGTCCTTCTATGCATGTAGATCTCCTGGAGTCCAGTCAGCACATCTAGGAATCTTAGGTAAGGCATATTCTTCCTCAGCCAACAGTACACAGTCTCTTGTAATTTTTAGTCCAGGGTCAGTCCCCCAACCATATCTCTTGCTCCAATCTGAGACCTTGTCCCCGTTGGCATGGGTCCCATGTCTGATGCCTGCATCGCCACTGGTTTCCATGTGAAATCTTCCAGTCGACTGTAAGCCACTGCTTCTCTACATTCATGCACCAGCCCTGTCTCTTACAATCTTTCTGCCCCCTCTTCCATAACGATCCCTGAGTTGTGGGTGGGTGAGGTTTAATATAGGGACCCCATCCAGGGATATACACTCTGGGGGCTCCCATTCTTTGGAAGTTGACTTGTTGTGGCCTTCTGTTTGCATCACTGTCTGTTGTGTACAGAAGAGCTACTGGTGAGGATTGAGGGGTTTGCTCATTTTCTCTCTGCTCCTCATTCTGTGTGTAGAGGTTCCATTGTGGATGTGTCTCTTAGGGATGGAGATTTTTCAGATGTATATGTTCTGTGTTTGACCAGTTGTTGCATTCTGCAGTGGCCTCCACCTGTTGCTCAGAGTAGCTTTTTTGATGAGTGGCATACAATATGCATGTCTGTAAATATAAGATTCCATAGTTAGTGTATGGTAAGAAATTTTATTTGTCTAGAAATTATCACCCACTTCTAACTGCAGAGTGTTCTGGACCAGTATTGAATTTCATGGGCTACACAGTTATACAGAGGATTAGACCTTGTCTAGGATAGCCTGGACAAGAATCCTGCATAGATAACATAGTTATGATAGGAAAGGAACAAGACTGTCTTGGGGATATTTGGGAGGATTAGCCAAGAATCTTGAACTCTCAGGTTCCTCTATCAGTCATGTCTCACCTGTGACCTGTGGAGTGCATGGGACCAAAGACACGGAGGAAGGGGGCCCAACACAAAATCTTGACACTCACCTATGATATTGTGAGTCTGTGTGTGTGTGTGTGTGTGTGTGTGTGTGTTCATAACTTGCTTGCATGTTTCTTGGGTGTGAACTCTGTAGACCACAACCCCATTTTGCAGTGTCAAAGGGCTGAATACATCTCACCCTTGTGGGATGCCAAGAACAGTCTTCCCCACTGATAACAAGTCCCTAAATTGCAAAGACCTCCTCAAAGGTAGATGTTAATTCCATGACATCCTCTTCTTGCTCTGTCCTCACCTACTTCATTGTCTCCAGATCAGTTACTAGAGTCAGGACACAGCCTGGCTTGAGCAAGACAAAGCCACCTCCACAGTCAGAGGGAAGATCAGACAGCCGTCAGAACTTGAGCAGTGCTGGCTAAAACCCACTGCACACAGATGGGTTTGAATCTCAAAGGGGCAGATGAGGCAGAATGTAAAGTTAAAGAAGGGAGAATTTATTCATAAAAAGAACACTTCTCTGTGAAGCAAGGTCTGATCTGGGGACACTGCAGGACACCTGTCACTCATTCTTGTACAACCTGAAAATGCAATATGCAATAGGAGCTGATGGAGATAGCAGCCTCCCCGCCAGCAGGCACAGAGCACAGACCACAAGGCTCCTCTGAGAATCTCTGGCACTGGCACTCACAGACGTGCCAGACTTGACGATGTACTTTTATTCGCTTGCTTCTGCTTTCCTTTTCCAGGTCTTTTAATTAAAAATTCTTTCTCCTGAGGATATATTTTAAAATAATCGATCTGCACAAAAGTGCTTGTCTTAGCTTTGCTTCCAGAGGTGGAAGAAAGAGCTAGGGATGATGGCTTATTGTTTGGACAAAGTTTCCATCTAATTTCCTGATCCCTTTTTTCTGGTCTTTTTTGAGACAGGGTCTTCCTGTGGCCCCAGCTGGCTTGGAACTTGCTATGTAGACCAGGTTGGCTTTGAACTCACAAAAATCTTCCTGCCTCTGCCTCCTGAAGTAAGAAGTAAAGAATTTTTCATGCTAAAAGGTGCAACACACGAGGCGGAGATAAAAATGCTGGATTTATATGGATCAGCAGACAACATGAATTCAAACTATACACAAAAGAGGTTGATAGGGTCAACATTCTTCTTTCTCAAGGAGACAAAAAATACAGAAAAAGAATAAAAAAAAAAAAACAAAATAAAAGAAAAAAATTACATAAAAAAAAAAAAAAATAAAAAAAAAAAAAAATCAAAAAAATAAAAAAAAAAAAACAAAAAAAAAAAAACATAAATAGAAAAACAAAAAAAAAAAAAAAAAAAAAAAAAAAAAAAATAAAAAAAAAAAAAAAAAAAAATAAAAAAAAAATAAAAAAAAAAAAAAATAAAAAGTTAAAAAAAATATAAAATAAATAAAAAAAAAAAAAAAACATAATAAAAAAGAATAAAAAAAAAAAAAAAAAAAAAAAAAAAAAATAAAACAAAAAAAAAAATAAAATAAAAAAAAAAAAAAAAAAAAAAAAATTTAATAAATATAAAAAAAATAAAAAAATAAAAAAAAAAAAAAAAGAAAAACAAATAAAGTAAAAAAAATAAAGAAAAAAAAAAAAAAATAAAATGAAAAAAAATAAAAAAAATAAAATATAAAAAAAAAGAAAAAAAAAACAAAAAAAATGAAAAAAAAAATAAATACATATTCTGTATTTTTTGTCTCCTTGAGAAAGAAGAATGTTGACCCTATCAACCTCTTTTGTGTATAGTTTGAATTCATGTTGTCTGCTGATCCATATAAATCCAGCATTTTTATCTCCGCCTCGTGTGTTGCACCTTTTATCATGAAGAAATGCCTCAGATTGCTGCAGACATCAGGCCTCTCTGTGGATCCTACTAGTAACAACTATTTTTAATGATTCCTAACGAAGCTTACCTTCTAGGTGCCGCAAAGGTTTTAATACAAGAGACTTTCTTAACTCCCCCCCATAGAATAAGGAGAAATAAGATGATGATGAGATCGTTCTCCAACTGTAGATTGGAGCCAGCTGTTATAGAGGTATTCTCTTGTAAAATCAGTAAAACTGCCTTCTTTAATTGACTAATGGACATAGAAACTGTGAAAAGGATTATTCTCTATTCAGAACCAAATATAATGCTAAAGTCTCCTTAAGCTATGCACTTAAACAAAATATATTAATACAGGAGCTCTGACATCAACAATGGATTATTCTACCAAGGAGATGTTGGCCAGGGGATCCAAGCCCCCACAAATGGTAAAGGCTCCTTGCCTCCAAACTGGGATATCTGCAGGAAGAGAGGCGATAAGGCCCTGCTGTTGAAGACCTGATATAAACATGGGAAAGATGTATGGAGACCGCACTTGCAAGTATACAGATGGTCTCTGGGATGCCAGAGAGTGTTACCAAAGACCACTAAACCAATAAAGCAAATATAGGTCTCCTTGAGTCAAGCAAGACTCCTCCGTCAGCACCAGCTACACCTCATCTGCCTGGAAATACTGTGCAGCAGTGGCAGCCATATGTCTGTATATCCCAAATCTAATTGGCTATTGGCTCTCTCCTTGGAGGAATAACCCACGGCTGATGTCACAAGCTTACATCCTCTAATGGTTAGGAGATGTTATAAACCACACGAAGACCCTGCCATACTTGACAGAAGAAAATGTAGATCATGAATTGACATACCATCCAAACATCTGTGTCTATACCAAAGTAACCTACCATAACAATTAGTACTGTTTAAATACCCATATATCTAATTGTGTGTGCTTCATTAGTAGGATCGAAAGGCTATATATTATACTGTTTAAATACCTAAATATCTAATTGCATGTGCTTCATTAGTAGGATCGAAAGGTTATGCCTGGACAAGCTGGCAGCCCATGAAAGAAAACAGCCAGAACTGACTAGAGACCAAGACATCAGCTCCAGAGAAAGTAGAGTGTTTTGCTTCTCATCCACCTGTGCCCCTTTTCTAAGCCTAGGGAACAATCTGCGGAAGAGGGGGCGTGGTAGAATGTAAGGGCTTTGATTGGGGTTAATGGTGAAACTACAACAATATAGACTGGACACTCATTTGATCAACTTGATTGAACATACAAGCCCCTCCTGCTGGATGGTGGGACCCATGAGCTGTGTGGGTTTGGGCACAACTGCTTGCAATTGGTTTTACATGAAGGATGCTTGTACTCACAAATTATCACTTACTGTTAAAAAAATGAAAACATAACAAAACAAAAAAGCAGAGAAAGATGCAGAAAACTTATGGCAGAATGCTCGATCTGGGATGGGTAGGGGTGGGGTGGGGGGAAGGGAAGGGGATATATGCCTGAACTGAATTGGAAAATGATGTATGAAATACACAAAGCATCAATAAAAAAATAAATAAATAAAAAAATTCTTTACTTCTTACAATATCTCCCACCTGTGTCTGTTTTGTCTGTTTCTTTTAGCTAGTATTTCCTTTGTATATCACTTTACAGAACATTTTTCTTTTATGTGTAATTTTTAATATTTATCTAGTCTGAATTTCCCCATTTAAAAAATTTTTTTTATTTTATTATTTATTTCTGTATGTGTATGAATGTACTGTCTGCATGCAGGTCTGTGCACCCGTGTCATGCAATGCCGCGGAGGTCAGAAGAGGGTCTTGGATTCCCCTGGAACTGGAGTTCTCCTGTAATTGGAGTTTCAGACGGTTCTCAGTTGCCATGTAGGTGCTGGGGATCGAACCCGGGTCCTCTAAGAGCGGTCGGCGCTCTTAACCGCTAGGCCATCCCTCCAGCCCCTGAATTTCTCCATTTTACTGGCAAGCCTAGTTTATTTATATTTGCAAAACAACATAAATTTGAATTTATTTATGCCACCTTATTTTATGCTTTATTTTTGAAGCTCTACTTCCCCATCTTTGCATTCCTTTTCTGCCTTCTACTGATTGGACTGATTTTCATTCATTGCATTTTCTCTTCCATTGGCTTCTGCTTTGGCTCTATTCTGTCTTCTATTTTGGAGATTAAGAAGACATAAAAGAAAAAAAGATATAAAATATATCTCTTTTCTTTACAATTTATTTTTTATTTAATTTATGCAATTTTCATACAATATAGTTTGATGGTATTTAGATCCCCCCCTCTACACACCTCCCCATACTGCCCTCCAGCCAATTTAATGTACTCTTATACACATCTGTATATCTGTGTATCTGTCTTTCTCTCTATATGTACATATAGTATGGGTCTGTAGGAATGAAACTTTGCCTGGCTTGAGGCAAGGACCTATAAGACCTGTCCCAAGGAACCTCTAAGAGTTATCTGATATCTCTGTAGGCATTCAATTGTCTCTGTGAGTTATCTATAGCTCCATGAGGTCCAGATATTGCAATGTTTTTCCTGCCTTGCTTATCTCTGCAAAGTTCCAGAACTGGATGGCCCCTTCCCTTGAGATATTGAGCAAAATGTCACACCTCTAGTTTACCGGTTGCACAAACAAGAGCTCTGCAGCCCCCCAGAAGGAGCCAAGGTGGCTCACCCTTCCCTTCCTCCTGCCCCCCACTTCCTTGCCCAGAGCACAGTAGCTTTTAGTATATAAACACACTGCTGGCATGTATAAAATGGAGTCTATCTTCCAGACTTTCTCCGAGTCCGTGTCTTTTATTTCCTGTCAGGTAACTTCTCACAGTCCCCTTCCCTTTCCTTGCCAGAAGCTCAGCCTAGGAACTGTTAGCCTGCTGGCAGGAGACAGCTCTGAGGCTTACAGCCTTGTGAAGCTGCCAGCCTGGCTCTAGGAGAGAAGAACATCATGTGGGTTGCAGCCACGTGTGATTAAAGGACCAACAGATGATATGTATATTTAACCAACATGGGTCCATCCACTGGGCCCACCAAGAGTCCCATGCCTTGTAAAACACTGTCTTTACTCTGCCCAGCAGATGTCATCAATTGCAAAAGTCCCTTCAATTAGGTTGGGATTTCTTACCTACTTTCTCATGTCTACACTGGGATTTTGCTGGTTTGAGCTTGCATAGGACCTGTGCATACTGTCATCTTGAATTTGTATGTGGATTTGTTGCATATATAACTCTTACTTATTGCTATCAGCATAAATGTTGATTAAAATATTTTTAAATAAAGAGGAATGGAATTTATTTTATTTGCTATGTGGAAGTTTATCTTGCAGGAATTCTGAAAATAAAATATCCCATTTTTAATGAAATAATAGAAAAAGTTACATTTTGATTTTTTTAAGCCAATGCCATGATATTTTCAGTTTTTTCCTTTTTTTTGGTATTTTTGAGGCAGGGTCTCCCTTTTAGTATCAGCTGTCCTGGAGCTCACTCTGTAGACCAGGCTGGCCTTGAACTCACAGAGATCCACCCACCTCTACCTCCTGAGTTCTGGGATTAAAGATGCATGCTACCACAATATTTTTCAATGTGCAGTTAAGGTACAAAGGCAACTACTATCTTTGCCCACCTACCACAACAAGGATGCTTAACTCCCATCCTCCTGCCCACCTTGTACGCTATCATCTTGTTTCGTAGATCAATCATCCTTATTTTATTTTATTATTTTATTTTATTTAGTCCATGCTCATTCACCATTGCCTTTTCTCACAGCTACTTGCCATCTCACTCTTCTTCTGGGCTCAAATTCTTGAATTCATCTGGTAGTTTGTTTTTCCATCCAAAGTCATCTCATCAGTCCTAGCTTGGACTCACCAGCTCTTCTTCTATTACTGTGGTCCCTTTTTCTTTGTTTTCTTCTTTTGGAATTCCTATTACATAAATATTGGGTTGTGGTAGAAAAAGGCCAACAGTAAATTATTTGTGTATATTAGAGGCAGGTCAAATGCCCACCAGACTTAGTGAGGTACATAATTAATCAAATGCAGCAGAAGTAGGGGTTGGGCTCTGTTGGGAGTTGATCCCAAGAATCTTGCAGTTTCTTCTCAGGCCTCTTTGAAGGCTTTGCTGGAAGCCAGGAGCCCTTGTGTAAGGAGTCTGGCTACACTGAGGCCTGTAGCCTGGAGAGGACATGCATGTGCCCTGTAGTTGGTACCATTCATTGAGCCTGTCCTTTTAGCCATCTTCATGGTGAAACTGGACTGAACACTGTAGGTCATTTATGACAGTATGTGAAGTAGTGTCCTCCATCTGAGGGCTGCCTGAGTTCCTAGCCCACAACATATTTAGACATAATCAAATATTTACTGCTTTAAATCCCCAGACACTGGGGTAGCTTGCTATGCAGCAGTAAATGACAAGAGTATGGAGATTCTTATTCTTTTGTGCACGACTATTAGCTTCTCTTTCATATTTTCCATCTCTTATAAACTAGGGTAGGCCAGCGGGTCAGCGAGTGCCAGAGATCTGTCTGTCTATGCCTTCCCAGAGCTGAGATTACAAGTGTCCACTACCACACACAACTTTTAAAAACCCAGGTTCTAGGAATGAGGATGAGGTGGTCAAGCTTGCACTTTAAGTACCAAGGTATTTCCCCGGTCCCTGGTATTTTTATTGAGTTCAGTTTAGCATTAAATTTATTCATATATCTATTTACGTTTTAAAAGGTTTAAAACTTTTTATGTTTATGTTTGCACACACACACACATATGGACCATGTGCATGTCTGGTGTCCTCCTTGGTGGGTCAGAAGAGGGTGTCAGATCCCCTGGAACAGGACTTAGAGCTGGTTATGACCTACCATGTGGGTGTTGGGAACTGAACTGTGGTTCTCTGCAAGAGTAGCGAGTGGTCTTAATCTCCCAGTCACTTCTCTAATCCCTCTATTTAATTGTTTGAGACAAAGTCTTACTATGTAGCTCAGCCTGAATGTAATACACTATATAATCTGGACCAGTCTCCAACTCATGACTCTCCTGCACTAAGTGCTGGGATTATAGGATCATAAACTATACTTGGTGTACATTAGAATTTTTTTTTGTAAAACATTCCTATATGTAGCAGAGCCAAATATTGTTTGAATTGATATTCTTAGCAGTCTGAGTTTTTTGTTCTCTTGCTTTTCTTTGGTAGATATCTCTTTTAGTATTTTCTTAGTAAAATAAACATTACTTTTTTTATTAATATGATTTAATGATTTAATCATATATATTTATCCTCAAACAGGAGTAACCCAAAAAGAGAAAAATAATGTGGTTTCTTTCACTCTGTCCTTCATTCTTTATTTCATTCTTTACCTTGACTGGAATTGTCTCCAAGATTTATTGCCAACACATTTTAAATTTATCTAACTGTATTTTCTGGAGTGTGGAAAGTAGATAAAGGTACCCGGGCTGGCCTCAAACTACCTATGCAATTGAAGTTGACCTTGAATTTTTCATTCTTCTGCCTCCACCTTCTGAGTGCTGGGATTACAGGCATGAGCTTCCAGACTTGTTTTTATGAGGTGCCTAGAGATCAAATTCTCGGTTTTGTCCATGTGTATTAGTTACTTTTCTGTTGCTGTGATAAAACACTACGACCAAGGCAATTTAGAGAAGGAAAAGCATATTGAGCTTTTGGTTACCAAGGAGTAAGAGTCCATCATGGAAGGGGAAGCATGGCCCCAAACAGTGCACCAGCTGACTCAGTGCTCAAATACGGAAGCATATGGGGTCACCTCATTCAAACTACCGTATTACACTAGGCAAACAGTCTTCCAACTGAGTTACATGCCCAGTCCTCTGTAGCTAAATTTAAAGAAAGTCCAGTACTTGCATTATTGAATTCTATGAGTCATTCCTAACTGAACATAAAAGATATCTCTTATTGGAATTTTTTGTGGTCAAGAGTTCTTCATTGTGAATTACTGTCACAAATTATATAACAATGGGGTTGTATTCTGGGAAAAGGCAATTTTGTTAGTATATCAAGATAATCTTAAATAATTTAACTTACAACACACCTAGGCATTATGGTGTCTCTTACTATAAAACTATAAACTATAAACTATAGACTATAGACTACAAACTGGAGCAGCATGTGCTGCACCAAATGCTATATGTAATTGTAACATAGTGTGGTAGTTTGAATGAGAGTGTCCCTGCATAGGCTTTAAGTATTCAGACATTTTGTCTCCAGTTGGTGGCACTGTTCTTGGAGGTCTTAGAAGGTGTGGCTGTGCTGGAGGAAGTACGTCATTGGGGGCAGGCTTAGTGAATTTAACAAGCCTTGCAGTCTCCAGTCTCTCTCTCTCTCTCTGCTTCCTGTGCTCATTGCAAGATGTGACCTTTGGCTTGCTGCTCCAGCCCCGGCCACCATGCTTCCTGCCACAATGGACTCTGATTCCCTGGAACCGTCAATTGTAAGCTCAAATAAACTCTTCCTTTTATAAGTTCCCTTCCTCATGGTGGTTTTATCACAGCAACAGAAGAGTGACTAATACAGTTATTTGGTACTGAGAGTGGGGTATTGCTGTGACAGACCTGACCTTGGTGTTTTGGAGAAGGATTGTGGAGGCGTTTGGAACTTTGGGCTGGGAAGATCATTGAATGTCTAAAGATTGTTGCTGTGGAGCTTAGAGCAGTTTTGCTGAAGGATTTGTAGAAGATGGAGGTCTGGCTTGTGAAGTTTCTAGTTTCAAAGGGGAGCAGAGATCATCAGGACTGTGTAATCTGTGGGTTCTGGTCAGCTGGGGCTGAACACTCAGCTGTAAGTAACAAGAGACCAGAACCTGAAGTGAAATCTTTGTTGTACTGGGACAGTTGATGCTGGTTTCCTGGGGCTGAAAAATCAGCTGCAAGTAACAAGAGACCAGCATCACTGTGGTGAAATCTTCTGGGAAGAATTTCTTCAGGGTCAGCACACAGAAGCTGTGTTCCAAAAGGGACCTGAGCCTCCATCTCAAGCCAGAAGTAGGACTTGGTAATGTGTAAGAGTCTCCTATATGATTCTGGTGTTGAAATTTGAGGGGGTCACAGAGAGCAGCCGAGGTTTGGCACTGTGAGAGGTCAGGAAAGACCATTGGTGGAAGTGCACCTTGGTTGCAGTAAAGACCCCAGAATTGCAGGGGTCATGGAGAGAAGCTGAGGTTTTGCACCAGGAGAAGTCAGAAGAGACCATTGGTGAAGGTGCTGCCTCAGTTTTGGTGGCAACCCCAGCTTTTTGGAGATGCCAGGACCATGGGACGACCACCAAGAGCAGCAGCAGGTGTGAAATGGAGTTGGCCTGGGCCTTCGAGATGAGCTGTGTGTGCCACGGACAGCAGAGTTGGAGAGAGGGAGCTAGTCTTTGGAGCCCAGAAGATCGTGAGTGAATCCCAGGTGTCCAGCCTTGAGCTACTTTGCTGGACTTAGGTTTTGTTTGAGTGTGCCTGATTCTTCCCTTTGAAATAAGACAGTACTTCTTTTGGATTTTACAGCAGCCCACCATTAAGAGAGACTTTTAATAGACTGACCTTTTAAGCATTTGGACATTTTAAGGACTGTGGGGCTTTTAAGGTTGTACTGTCTTAGATTGTGATTAATGTTAACATCATACTTTGGGGATAAGAACTGGAAGGGTGGTGGTTTAATAGTGATGTGTTTTGTCTGTCAAGTTGACAAGGGGTCAATTGTGCTGGATAGCTTTAGTGTCAACTTGACACACCTGGGTTGAGGGAGCCTCAATTGGGGAATTGGCTCCATTGGATTGGCCTGTGGCCACATCTGTGGAGTATTGTCTTGATGGTCGAGCAGTGTGGGAGGGCCCAGCCCACAATGAGTGGTGCCACCCTGGGCAGGTTGTTGTGTACTGTATAAGAAGGCAGGCTGGGCATGAGCCAGGGGAGCAAGCCAGTGAACAGCATTCCTCCATGGCCTGTGCTTCAGCTCCTGCCTCCAGGTTCCTGCCCTGAGTTCTTGCCTTGGGCTCCCTGAGTGATGAACTGTGACCAAGGAGATGTAAGCTGAATAAACCCTTTCCTCCTCAAGTTGGTGTCGGTCAGAGTGTTTTGTCACAGCAATGGAAGATAAACTAGAACACATAGTGACAAGCGTTTGTGTTTCTAAACACAGTAAAGGTATAATAAAATATTAGGCAATAAGGATTTTTTAGTTCTATTATAATCTTCTGGGACCATCTTACTACATTTGGTTCATTGCTGACTGAAACATTCTTATACAGTGAGTAACTAGATTTATTTTTATTTGTTTTATGGTTATGCTATGCCTCAGGTTTTTTTTTGGGGGGGGAGACACAGGTGTTGTACCTTTTGAGTTCTTGAATATTTAAAAACATTTGACAATTTCATGTAAAAATAATTACTTCTACTTATGAAAATTGCCTTTTCTTGGTCTTCTGCTTTAGAAGCCTGAAAATAGCCAATCATGGCAGAACATACATATAAGTCCAATGTTTGAAGGGCTGAGGCAGATAATCTGAAGTTCAAGGTCAGGCTGGGTTACCTATTGAGATGTCTGTCTTCAAAACCACACTATTTCAATCAAAATAAAACAGAACAGGGGCTGGAGAGATGGCCTAGCGGTTAAGAGCGCCGACCGCTCTTACAGAGGACCCGGGTTTGATCCCCAGCACCCACATGGTGGCCGAGAACCGTCTGAAACTCCAATTCCAGGAGAACTCCAGTTCCAGAAGAACTCCAGTTCCAGGGGAATCTGACACCCTCCTCTGACCGCCGCGGCATTGCACGACACGGGTGCACAGACTTGCACGCAGACAGTACATTCATACACATACAGAAATAAATAAAATTAATAAAAAAAACCAAACAAAAAAAAAAACAACAACAAAAAAACCAGAACAGAACAAAACAAACCAGGAACAACAAAAACCTTTTTTTTTTTCACACTAGACAACTCTGGTAATTTAATAGACGTAGTAATGAGGTACTTCCACAACAGAAGGAGGAATGTCATTTAATTCTGTTTCTGGATTTTCTCTTTGAACCTATTGCTGGAGCTAGCAGAAAAGGAGATGACGCTGGAATTAGATTTGTGAAAGTTTACATGCACAAGGATAGAAGACTGACTAACACATTCAGTTGATGTGAAGTGACTGATCTTTGTGTTTTTCAAACAGCCGAAAAGGTCGACTTTCTTTTTTTTTTCACATAAACTTATTTATATTTTTTTAACAAATCTAGAGCCGTGTTCCCGCCCATTCCCCCACCCCACCAGAGCTCACGCATTCTGCCAAACATGCTTTTCCTCTCTTTCTCAGTCTTTCTCAATATTCTCCATGAGGAAGTTGACTGTTTTGAGCAGACGTTCACTGTTTCAGTCAGTTCTTTGATGCAGTCCTTTCTGTTGTTGTTGTTGTTGTTCCCAATATGCATTACGCCCAACTGCTTTGGACAAAAGCTCAGGGGTCCCTACACAACAAAAACATTTTTAAACAAGGTGTTGTTCTTTCTGAGCCTAAGATTGCCTTAGGCTAAGGGGGAAGCAAGGTTTTTTTGTCTGAATACTTTGAGGATTCTTTTTACATGTTTGACTAGCCTTTCAAACAAGATAAAACCTGAAATCAGTTGTTTAACATTAAACATTTCAATGATGCTGTGAGTTCACTAATAAGTTCAAACAAAGAGAGCACATTCCACAGATTTCTGTAATTTTGGTTTTCCATGTTCTATGTTTCATGCTTATGTTTAAAGAATCATCAATTTGATGCATATTTAGCATCTGTCTCTGGTGAATGTGTTTTTCTTTCCCCTTTCTTTCGTGGTTTGCATGTGGTGGTCTCCAGTCTAATCTCTATGACACTGGTTTCAAACTCTGTGTGCAATTTCTCCACAGACTTTCGAGATAATTCTAAGTTCTAGAAGGGCTGTTTCATTTTGTTTTCACTAATGTTGGCCATTTGTTGTCATGCTCCATTGCCCACTAACTCCTCTCTTAGCTCCTATTTCTTCCACTAATCTCTTAAATAGTATTTATGTTATATTTAGTTTCCTGAAGATCATGAGTAGGCCATTGCTTAAATTTTATATTCTTCAACATATATTACTACTTTATCTTTTCTCCTTTTATCATATACTTAAAAAAATTTTTTGTAGGTAGAGGCAGGCCACCTGTGGCTGTGTTGTCTTCAGTTGCCTGCCTGTGGCTTCCAGATGACTCTTCCCCTAGGAGAGAATGGCTTTTATCAACTCATGACTCACTTGTGACCTAAGGACATTATATGGGTCCAAACAATTGTGAGTGATGTATATACGGGGGCATGAGGCAGAGGTCTACAATTTGCTGAGAGAGATGACATCATTCTGTCTATATAAAGAATGGACTGTAGGGCCAGGCGTGATGGCTCACGCCTTTAATCCTAGCACTTGGGGGGCAGAGGCAGGCAGATCTTTGTGAGTTCAAGGCCAGCCTGGTCTACAGAATGAGTTCCAAGACAGCTGGGGCTACAGGGATTACAGGGAGACCCTGTCTCGAAAAAGACCAAAAAAAAAAAAAAAAAAAAAAGAATGGACTGTAAACAATAAATCAAATCTCCATTACCATCTGATGAGATTTCCAGATCCCTTATTGTTCAGGCATAAGTTAAGCCCATCAGGCTTGTGTTTTGAGTGTTGAGTGTTAGCAGTATTGGTTGGAATAGGGTCTTGCTGTTGGACTACCAACCTGGAAAGAGAGAGTATGGAGTTGCCAGTTGGGTTTTGACTTGACAGAGGCTTGCAGGTGGCCACCAGTCTGAGGATTCTGTCTCAGGTGTAGTTAGTCCCTGGCAGGTGAAATGAATGCAGCCATAATGGGGTGGTGGCTGGCTTCCCAAGGCCAAGGGTCTGTGTGGGGCAGATAGTCAGGCCAGACTGGGCTGTGAGGTGGAAGTCCTCACAACCAGCTGTGCCGTGTTTTTGTGCCAGCTCCCACAAGAAGTTGCTGGTGGCTCCTCCCCCTTTTCCCTTTAATCCAGCAGGCCTGGTTTGGGTCTCCAAGTGCAGGAGAGTGCTAACTACAGTTTTTTGTTGTTTTTGTTTTTGAAGCAGGGTCTTTCCGTGGCCCCAGCTGGACTGGAACTTGTTATGTAGACCAGGCTGGCCTTGATCTCATAGAGATCTGCCAGACCTAGGCTCCTGAGTGCTGGGATTGAAGGCGTGCACCACCAGGCCTGGGTTTTAAGACTTTTAAAATAACATATGTTTTCTGTTCATTCATCATTGAAAGAAATCATGTCTATTTCTTTCTGTTCTTTTTACAAATAGATGAATGGCAAAACCTTTGGTAATCCAGGCTTGTTATAGGTGCACTTGTTGAAACAGTGCCTGCTACTGCATTATTTTGGTTTAGTTATCTGCTTACAGTTTAGATTATATAGAAGAGATATGTGGGGAAGAAAAATTGGGGAAAGGTGGCAGGGTTTGGTACATTATCTCTGCACACCCATGCTTTAGCTCTCAATTTACTGTAGTTACTGGGTTCTTCCTGGTCCTGTATCCCTGGAATTAACCAGGATTCTCTGACAGAAAAACCAAAGATTCAAAGGCCTTTTTTTTTTTGTTTGGGTAGATAGGCTAGGTGCTACTTTCCTACGGTAACATTTTATATAGCTGCCCAAATAGAGGATTTATTAGTGAGAAGGAGGACGGGGACAGAGGCACACTGTTACTGACAGCAGTGACAGGAATTATTATCAGACACTTCAGCTCTGGCAAACCCAAGATTATTTGCTTCACTGTGGACAAGATTTTCAGAATGAACCAGAATGAAGTAAAGTTGGAGTTTATTAAAAGAGATTACAATATAGATTTTAAACCCAAAGGGTTATGAGAAAGAGGTGCTCAGGGATGATAATATACCCAAGCATGAGTGTGAGCTTCTCAAAGGAGAGTCACACCTTATTGTTTTTATATTATCTATCTATCCGTCTTCTATAGATCTATCCATCTATACCTATGTATGAATGATCCTGTGACTGTCCAAGTTTCATTGCTCAGATAGTGTAATTTACAAGGTTTAAAGGTTAAAGCAGCCCCTTTTGTAAAAAAAAGTTATAAGGCAGATTTATGAAGGTCCAGTATGGTCCAACTTCAGGAAAAGAGGAGAGTGCTGAAAACTCAAGGTTGTAGATAATTTTGGTGTTAAGTAAGCACAACTTATTTATTGTCTTTGACATATATCTCTGTTTGAGATGTCTTTAGGAAACACACATTGTTTCTGTCCAAAATTTTGGCTTTCTCAATGGTAAGTAACATTTCCTGACACCATTACAAATCTAATCCACAAAGGAAGGCATCTTTTCCTTCCAGTATCTCCTTATTTTTCTGCCTTTTTATCTTACTTCACCTTATCTGTGGCTCTGGATAGAGAGATGATATACTAAACTGCCTGGAAGGTCGTTATGGATAACTATGTAAACCTTATGAAATTATTTTCTAGCCAGAGGCTTTCTGATAATGAACAAGCACATACCATTTCCCTCATCCCATAACAGTCAAACCAAATGGGTCTGTCAATCACCTGGACAGGAAATTCTCTTCAGTAAAAGCTGTCTGTTCTAGAGACTTTAGATACAATATAAAGCCTGCCTGGACTGCAGATTAGTGCAATGGTCCCTCTGCCCACTGGCCACTCTTACCTCTTGAGAGTGTGCTCTCATTTGCTCTGCAATAAACTACCTACATTGGATAGTATGCTCAGCGTCTCGTTTGGATTCTTTCCATGCAGATTACAAGGCCTGGGTAGCGAAGCGGAGCCCAAAGGGAGGAACCGGTGACTTTACTTTACTCAGAAACCACAAACTTCTTTTGTATCATTACTCTAGCAAGAATACTCTGATGACTAAAAACAGAAATTCTGATTACAGGCTGTCTCTCTTTAGCCTGGTAGCCCTGAAGGAAGGAGAGTAGGCAAAAAGTGAGGTCTGGAAAAACCTTAAAGAAAAACTGCAAAATCAGTGCATGAGCACAACTTGTGGCAAAGAAGAAGATTGCAACCCCCTAGTGAGCCTGGCTATAGCTGCCTGAAGATACAAGCACTAAGGTGTGCCTGAAAGGGACCTGTGGCTTCTTGGCATACTAAAGTGCACCACTGGGTGCAGATTTAAGGTGCTAATGAGACTTGCAATGTGTGAAATTGAATGTGGAGTGTGCTGGATAGCTTTAGTGTCAACTTGACACACCTGGGTTGAGGGAGCCTCAATTGGGGAATTGGCTCTATTGGATTGGCCTGTGGCCACATCTGTGGAGTATTGTCTTGATGGTCGAGCAGTGTGGGAGGGCCCAGCCCACAATGAGTAGTGCCACCCTGGGCAGGTTGTTGTGTACTGTATAAGAAGGTGGGCTGGGCATGAGCCAGGGGAGCAAGCCAGTGAACAGCATTCCTCCATGGCCTGTGCTTCAGCTCCTGCCTCCAGGTTCCTGCCCTGAGTTCCTGCCTTGGGCTCCCTGAGTGATGAACTGTGACCCAGGAGATGTAAGCTGAATAAACCCTTTCCTCCCCAAGTTGGTGTTGGTCAGAGTGTTTTGTCACAGCAATGGAAGACAAACTAGGACATGGAGCTACCTGTAACCAGAGCATTTGTGAGAATGCCCATGCTATGCATGTGGCCCTCAAAGCCCACCGTATGTGATATCAAAGCTCCCAGCCTTTGAAGAGAATTTCCATGGATCTTCTAGACTTTCCCTGCTATGGCCTGCTTCTTTCTTTTCTTGAAAGTGTGTCTTTTCCCAATAAACTCTTCCTGCTTTTATTTTTCTCTGTCCATCCAATTCCTTGTTTCAGAACACAGGAACTTGGAAAACCTCTGGAAGTGCCCACTGAACCCTGATATCTACCTATATCAGTCCTCCCCTTTACAAGGATTGCAATTTATTTTTGTGGCAGTCTACCCCTGACCAAACTGCGTACTTTAGGGCCTTGAGAAAATTTCCCACACATCTAAAGTCACAAATAAGTACATTTTGAACTTGACATTCTTTTTTTTTAGGTGAGGAGAGGGAATTTATTTCAGCATACTAGGTCTCTTAGACCTTTTATACCCCTATGACAAATGCAAGCCCAGAGCACATAAGTGGTAAAACAGGTAACAGGCAAATACAAAGGCCACTAGAATGTGGCATTCTGGTCTACAGTTAACAAATGTGACCTCCTGCCCTGGTTTACAGATAGATAACATCAAAAGTCACGGGAATGATTTTCTGGAGACACAAAGGCTGCTGTCTGGGGTGATCTCCAGAGGCAAAGAGGAAGGCTCCAGGCTGTCTTTATTTTTATTATGATTATTTTTTTGTAGAACATCTTAGTAATATTCAAAGGAAGTTTTTTTCCACAATTTTCCATTTTGATTTTATATTATTCTAAAATATGCATACATACCCTCCACCCATATACCAAATTACAAAGTCTGAAAATAAATGGTAGGATAATTCTAGAACCTGTTAAGGGATTCACAATATAAGAGCACAGTTGCTTTCAGATCACGAGGAATATAACATTGACATTGCTCAGTTTGCCTTACAACTAGGTACTTGGTGCTACCATCCACAGGTGAAGGATACCATTCATCATTTGTTTTTCTGGGACTGCGTTACTTCACTTAACATAATATCTTCTAGTTCTGTCCATTTACCTGCAAATTTCATGGTGTCATCTTTCTTTACCTGCATAGAACTCCATTGTGTAGATGGATCACATTTTTTCTATCTACTCATTGGTTGGGGGCACTTGGGTTGTTTCCAGCTTTTTGCTATTGTGAAGAGAGCTGCAATAAACATGGTTGTGCATGTATCTCTGAGGTAGGATGAGTCTTGTGGGTATATACCCAGGAGTGGCATGACTGAGTCAGGTGGTAAGCTCATTTTGAATCTTTTAAGGGTTTTCTACATTGCTTTCCATAGTGGTTGTACAAGTTTACATTCCCACCAGCAGTGGATGAGTATTCCCCTTTCCCCACAACCTCTCCAGCATTTGGTATCATTTTTTTTCTTGATCCTAGCCAGTCTTATCTTAAAGTGGTTTTAATTTGCATTTCCTTAATTATTAGTGATGTTGAAATACTTTTTAAGATGTTTTTCAGCCATCTCTATTTCCTTACTTGTGAAGTCTCTGTTCAGCTCTTAACTCCATCTTTTGAGTGAGTCATTTGTTTTCTTAGTTCTTTGTTGTTTGAGTAGTTTATATATCCTGGAAGTTAATGCTCTGTCAGGTGTATCACTGGTGAAGGTTTCCTCCCACTCTGTGGGTTTTCTCTTCACTTCTCTGACTGTTTCTTTCCCTGTACAGAAGCTTTTGAGTTTAATGAGTTCCCACTTGTCAATTGTTGACCTTATTTCCTGTGTAGCTGCTGTCTGATTTAGTTGGCTGCTGCCAACTCTTTCTTCTATCACCTTCAGAGTTTCAGGTTTCAGGTTGAGGTCTTTGATCTATTTGGAGTTGATTTTTGTACAGGGTGGGAGGTGGTGATCCGGTTTTGCCAACACCATTTGCTGAAGATGCTGTCTTTCCTCCATTGAGTCTTTTTGGTCCCTTTGTCAAATATGAGGTGGCTGAAATTGTATGTGCTCAGAAAGACGAGAAAGAGATGAAAAGCATGTTTGGCAGAATGCATGAGCTCTGGTGGGGTGGGGTGATAGGGTGGGGGACACCATATATATATATGTAATAAAATAAGCATCAAAAAAAAGAAATTGTATGTGCTCAAGTTTAGATCTTCAGTTTTGTTCCATTGGTCTATAGGTCTGCTTTTAAAATTTTTTTTTAATTTTTATTTATTTATTTATTTATTTATTTATTTATTTATTTATTTGAATATACTGTCTGCATGTAGGTCTGTGCACCCGTGTGGTGCAATGTCGTGGAGGTCAGAAGAGGGTGTCGGATTCCCCTGGAACTGGAGTTCTCCTGGAATTGGAGTTACAGACGGTTCTCAGCCACCATGTGGGTGCTGGGGAACGAACCCAGGTCCTCTGCAAGAGCAGTCTGGGCTCTTAACCGCTAGGCCATTTCTCCAGCCCCAGGTCTGTTTTTGTGCCAGTACCAGGCTGTTTTTTTTTTTACTATAGCCCTATAGTATAGTTTGAAATCTGGTATAGAGAGCCCGCCTGCATTGTTCTAGAACTTGACATTCTTGTTTAATTAATTCAATTTGACATTCTTTTTTGCTTTGTTTTGTTTTGTTTTGGTCTTTTTGAGACAGGGTCTCCCCGTAGCCCCAGCTGTCCTGGAACTCACTCTGTAGACCAGGCTGGCCTTGAACTCACAAAGATCTGCCTGCCTCTGCCTCCTGAGTGCTAGGATTAAAGGCATGTGCCACCACGCCTGGCAAACTTTTTGTTTTTGTTTTTGTTTTTTCAAGTTGACATTCTTAAGAGTTTTGGGAATGAGGGTATGACCTTTTTGGAACCCTGACCCTATTTTGAAGCCCTTGTCAGATTAAGTTGCACAATTAGGGTGTTTGACAGTAAAACAGGAATCTGTAGCTTGAAATCGACTTCCAAAGTGAAGATAGAAAAGGGTTCTACTTACTACCTGTCAAAGGAATAGACTTACAAAGAAGGCCTAGGAGGGAGACACCCTCCCCCCCTTTCAAAAATGGAGAAGCTGGAACTGGAGAGATGGCTTAGCAGTTAAGAGTGCTGGCTGCTCTTGTAGAGGACCTGAGTTCAGTTCCCAACACCCACTTGGTGGTTAACAAGCATCTGGAACTCTAGTTCCAAGGGAATCTAACAGTTTCTTCTGACTCCTCAGAGATTGCACAACACTGGTGCACTTACACACATGCAGGCAATATACTCATACACATAAAAATAAAATATTAGCAAATAAACAAACAACAAAATGGGAGGAGCTTTAGATCCCATTCCCCTCTGGTTAGATTCATGTATAAAGCTGTCTCTATAAGGAAGAGAGGAGGCAGCATGGGGCACAGGCTCCCTGCCCCCAGGAAAGGACTGATTAGACTCATTGTTAAATTTGCATGTAGCCTCAGGCTAGAGAGCTGGCTCAGTAGTTAAGAGCACTGACTGCTTTTGCAGAGGACCAGGGGTTCAGTTCCCAGCACCCACATGGCAGCTAACAACCATCTGTAACTCCATTTCAGGGGAATCGGATGCCCTCTTTTTACCTTCATGGTCACTGCATGACACGGGTGCACCTACATACATGCAGGCAGTACACTCATATACATAAAATCAAAGTTAAAAAATTTATGTATATTCTTTGTCTCCTGGCTTTCTAGAAATATGGCCACAGGCATAGCAGTAGGAGATTAAACCCTTCCTCCCTTAAGTCAAACTGTAAGTAAATCTGTTTTTCTTTACCAATGTCTGTTTCCTCATTTCTTATAAAATAGGCAGTGGGTTCATAGACCTAAGAGTCTAGCAGCAATTGTACAATTTCAGGATGAATAGTTCCCATATCTTTTTGTTCCTTTATGATCTTTCAAGTGTACTTCAGAGAGAGGGGGTTTTGAAGTTTGACTCCTTTTTCATTAAAAATGTATTTTGTAAAGTGTATAATAACCCTTATTTTCTTCTTTTTTTTTTTGGTCTTTTTGAGACAGGGCCTCCCTATAGCCCCAGCTGTCCTGGAACTCACTCTGTAGACCAGGCTGGCCTTGAACTCACAAAGATCTGCCTGCCTCTGCCTCCCAAGTGCTAGGATTAAAGGCATGCTCCACCACACCTGGCTCTTCTGTAATTTTAGTTACTGTTAAAGTTAAACCTGTTTTATACATAGAATTACCTCTGTATTTTACTTTCAATTAACAGTGGGCAAACTTCTTGATAAGACATATTTGAAGAGACATCTCCCATGTGAGGTCATTGATTTCTTCAAGTTATTTCTGCTTTTATTTATATGGTATGATTTATTGAAATACAGCCTTGGTTACACACTTCTTATGAATTTCCTCTCCAAGGAGTAGTTTTAATGTTATGAATGTGGTATTGTCCTGCCATTCACACACGTCTTTAATAGTATGAAAACCGATCAAGCAGTCTGGAGACATCAGCTACTCTTCTTTCAAGAAAGAGGTAAAAATAGGGGCTGGAGAGATGGCCTAGTGGTTAAGAGCACCGATCGCTCTTACAGAGGACCCGGGTTTGATCCCCAGCACCTACATGGCGGCCGAGAACCGTCTGAAACTTCAATTCCAGGAGAACTCCAGTTCCAGGGGAATCCAACACCCTCTTCTGACCTCCACGGCATTGCACGACACGGGTGCACAAACTTGCATGTAGACAGTACATTCATACACATACAGAAATATATTTTTAAAAAATTAAGAAAGAGGTAAAAATAAAGGGAAAGAATCCTTGGAGCATCAGTTCTTTATGTCTCATGGCTTGTATTCCTCTTCTTTCTTTTTTTTTTTTTTTTTTTTTTTTTTTTTTTTTTTTTTTTTTTTTTTTTTTTTTTTTTTTTTTTTTTTTTTTTTTTTTTTTATTTTTTTTTTTTTTTTTTTTAAATTATTCTTCTTCTTTTTTTTTTAATATTTATTTTATGTGTATGAATGTACTGTCTGCATGCAGGTCTGTGCACCCGTGTCGTGCAATGCCGCGGAGGTCAGAAGAGGGCGTCGGATTCCCCTGGAACTGGAGTTCTCCTGGAATTGGAGTTATGGACGGTTCTCAGCCGCCATGTGGGTGCTGGGGATCGAACCCGGGTCCTCTGCAAGAGCAGTCGGTGCTCTTAACCGCTAGGCTATCTCTCCAGCCCGTATTCCTCTCCTTTCATTGGTGAGTTTCACTCCTACATACCAGCAGGAAGTCTAGATATATCCTGGTAGATATAGAGCAATAGATGTCTCTACATCTATTTCTCCATGCATACATCCATCCATCCTTCCATCCATCCATCCCACGAACATAAATGCACATATATTAAATGGAAAAGAATTCCATGGCACAAGTTTTCAGGATGATGATAAATACCAATCTGGAATTGCCTATGGAATTCTTACACATTCCTACTTTTCCTTAAATTATTTTTGTTGTTGTTGCATGCCACTTGTTATTACTATATAAAACTGTATGCCCCACATAGAAAAATTGTCAAATTTCAGGAAGTTTTTCTTTTTCAATTACTCAGACAATTTTTACATATAAAAACTTCACAATTGCTTTTTTAAAAAGTCATTTCTTTGTGAGTTCAAGGCCCGCCTGGTCTACATAGTGAGTTGTGGGACAGCTGGAGCTACAGGGAGACCCTGTCTCAAAAAGACCGAAAAAAAAAAGTCATTTCTGGAAGTAATGGCACTCTGGGTAGTTTGAATAAGGAGTCATACAAACCACGTGAGAAGAAGTTGGCAGTGCAGCAGGACATTACATCAGAGAAAGAAACATCAAAACTGGCACAGGAGAGCTGAGGAGAAGGCTTTTGCAAATGGAAGAACCTGAGTTCAAACCCCCATTGTCCACACAGAGAGCTGCGTGTGGCCATGCCTGTGCCTGTAACCCCAACATTGTGGGGAGCTGACACGGGAGGATCACTGGAGCTTATTGGTGGGTGCTCAGCCCAGCTCCAGGTTCAGTGAAAGACCCTGCTTCAAAGAAATAAAGCAGAGAGTCATAGAGTAGGATGCCATGATGTCATCTTCTGCCTTCCACACACATGCACAGGCGAGCATATCACACACACACACACACAAACAAACAAACAAACAAACAAACAAACAAACAAACAGACACCAGATTAGCATTTGAGAAAAACCAATGTCAGAAACTTCCTTCAAAGGCTATACATAAGAGGCAGAGCACTCAACTGAGAAGACAGGGACTATGTAAATGGCCCATCAAAGATCATGACTCTTGTGACAAGAGCCATTGAGCATCTAACTTTTCCAAGTTCTTTGGTCTCCAAAAGTTCTCTCTGTTTCCACCACACTATGCATATATGTCTTTGTCTAATTCCTTGGTTTCAGGGCACAAGACCCTGGGAATGCAAGAGGGTGCCCTTTGGACCCCAATCTCTTATCCATAGAACAGTAAGACTGGCACAGTGGCTTGAGTTCATGCCTGGGGTCTTGGTCTTGCCCTATCTCAGATTCCACAAGGCAGAGATCTTTGGGATTATTGGCCAAATCTGAAGATGGGAAGCTGCCAAGTGAGTAGATTTTTGGTATTAGTTCTTTGATAAATATTTGAAATTCTGTGTTTTCACCAGTTTCCCTTTAACTCTCAAGGATAAGCAAGATAATTCATACCTTAAAATAAATAAATAAAAAAACAACAACCTTAAATGATAAAGCTGAAGGTGAAGTTTCTCACGGTCAACTTTCAACACTCAGCTCTGAATTCCCATTGCAAATTCACAATTAAAATGGGCTTTTGTGAGTCCCCTGACCCCAGCTATTGGTTGGATAAAAAGTAACTCCACTTGCTGCAAGGGTGTTTAGGGAACTCAGTGCAGGATTGATGCTTGCCGTTGCCTTGAGCCCAGCTGTGCTGAAATAGTAAACACTTCGGTGTATTAGGTGAAATTGCAGCTTCCTCTTTTCTTTTTCTGCAAATCATTGTTAGCATGGCTTATCTATGCAGTCTTTCTTCACAGAAATAAAACTCAGGATATCTTCCAAATCCAGACAATTTTCAAAAATAATTGTGCTGGCTCCTATTTACTTAACAGAGGGTATAAACTTCCACCTCTGTGGACTTGTATCAGGATGACATTTTATTTTATTTAAATGCTATTTTAAAATTAATTTATTATCATGCACGTGGAGAGTGTGGAGACAGGCACACACTGGTGTGTGCATATGTGTAGGTCAGAGAATAACTCCCAGGGTTGGTTTTCCTTCTACTTTGGGTTCCAGGGTTTGAATCTGGGATTTCGGGCCTGCATGGCGACCATATTTATCCACTGAGCCATCTTTCCAGCCCCACTACATCTCATTTTTAGTCTTATCTGAATGTAGCATTACTTTATATCATATGTAGATAAACAACGGATCCCTAAAAATGTCAGCGTTCTGTGAAAGTAGGTGCTTTTTCTTCCTTGATTGATACTTATTTTCACAATAGTGGTGAGTGATAAAAGGAAATCCTATTTTTAGTCACATTTATTTTGGCTTCTTGTTCTTTTTTTCTCTTTAAGAAAATACTCCAAAGTAGTTTTATTCATTGACCAAACATTTTCCAGTCAAGTACTATGCTCTAACCCTGGTTTGTTCTCAGCCTAGTATTTTTCGAGCATATGGAGAAGTAGAAAGAGAAGCCTCCTGCTTCTCTGCTTGATACGTGGTGGCGTTCTTGTGACAGAGCCACTGGTGAGAGCTTCCTTTGTCTGTCTAGCTTACTTGTCCCCTAACACTCCTCATGTCAGCCTCTTCCAGGTTAAAATGTTATACTGTTAGGAGGCTCCATTTGAGATATTTTTGTTGCTGTTGTTACTTAGAAAGCAACATATTAAAGTTAGGTCACTAATGCTTTTTAAAAATTTTATTTATTTATTTATTTATTTATTTATTTATTTATTTATTTATTTGTATGAATGTTCTGTCTGCATGTAGGTCTGTGCACCCCCGGGTCGTGCAATGCCACAGAGGTCAGAAGAGGGCGTCGGATTCCTCTGGAACTGGAGTTAAAGACCGTCATCAGCTGCCACATGGGTGCTGGGGATTGAACCCGGGTCCTCTGCAAGAGCAGTCAGTGCTCTTAACTGCTAGGTCATCTCTCCAGCCCCCACTAAAGCTTTTTTAAAGTGTAAACATTTTCAAGACTGTGTTTGCAGGTGTGTGGTCACTTGTGCGTGTACGTGTGTGGAGAGCAGAGCTCAACTTGTGGGCTCTGCTTCTGTCGCTGTTCACCTTATATTTTGAGACAGGGTCCCTCACTGAACCTGGAACTTGCTGTTCTGGTTAGATTGGCTGGCCAGTGAGCCTCAGGGATCCACAACCCCGCCCCAGTTCTAGGTCTATGGGCTTGTGTCATCACTCCTGGCTCTTTCCATGGGCGTTGAGGATCTGAGGTCCAGTCTTCAGGCTTTATCTGCTGAGCCACCCCCATGCCCCTTCAAGATCTTTACTAATGAAGGTAATCTCCAGATGTCCACCATAAAAGCCCAAGGGTTGCTTTGGGAACAATCTCATCTGTTCAAAAGTACTATTCAAAGGAGCCCTCATTTGACAAACACTATGGGTTTTATGCTTTATTGATGTTCTTCAAGAGTCCAAAGTGACAAAACTTAGGGAGCTTTGTCCAAGCATGAGGCCGAGGGAGACCATGGATCATGTGTGGATAGGAAAGCTTCATATTGGAAGAGTTGAGATCTTTATCTAAATAAATAATGGGAAAGCCAGACTAAGCACAATTGGCCCAATGTTCTGCATTAAGTGAGGTACTAATCAGTAAACAAAATACTAACAAATAAAGAAACATGATTTGATATGATCTGAACCAGGAGTCTGGGTTCTAGTCCATGACAGTTGTTATAACAGTAATACCATCACCCGGGAGGATGACACAGCCAAAGTTTTTAAAGTTCTGGAGGCTAAGTTCAAGGCTCCATCCCTGAAGGGCGGCAAGCTGTCTTTTGCTGTAACCCTCCGCTTCTTGGTGTGTGTGTGTGTGTGTGTGTGTGTGTGTGTGTGTGTGTGAGTGTACACACGCTCGTGGAGGCCGATTTTGGAGCTGGGTATCTTGTCTATCACTCAGCACTCATGTTTTTGTAGGGGATCTCTCACTGAACCTTGAGTTTGCCCGTTCAGGGAGACTACTTGGCCTGGGATCTGCCTGTCTCCACTCAGCACAGGTTACTTGCACAGTAACCCGCTGAGCCTTTATATGGGCACTAGGGGTCGGGCTCAAGTCCTCCCTGAACAACCTCCCCAGTGCCTTGTTTCTTCTAAGAAGGCCACTGCTCTCATCATGAGAGATCCACCTTCATGATCTAATCATATCCCTTAACTGCAAGGACAAGAGTTTCAACGCTGCATTGCATATCAGCCCACAGCAGTGATAAAAGAAAACTTGAGACAAATTAAAATGAATGATTATCTTGAGCAAAGAATTCATGAATTAGGCAGCATTAAAAACTAAATAGACTGGGGGATCTTCGCTCAGCTTGAGGAAAACTGTCTTAGTAAAGGAATGACCTGATAGTTACCTCTAGGTAGCCGCCTTATTTGGGGGATGGTGTGATGAATTGGGAGTCTGTGATAGGCTGAAACCTGATTGCCTGTTATTGGCGGAAACTCAGGTGTTCATTATATTTCTAATTAGGTTCTGGGTTCTAATCAGGTTCTGGGTTAAACAAAATTTCAAAATACAGAGATTGTCTGTAGCTAATTGGCTTCTTAATGGCAGTGGGCAAACGTGTTTTTCTGGAAAATATAGGTAGAAAATATTTTCGGCTTTGAGAGGTATGGGCTCTCTGTCCCAGTATTCAATTCTGCCCTTATAATACAAAGGCAGGCATAGATCACACAGCCACACATTGATAATACCAAGCAATCGACGGACGCGAAGGTGTTCCAATAAAACTCTTTCACAAAGACATGTGTGGGTAGATTTGGCCAAAGGACGGTGGTTTGGACACCCTAAAGATTTTCTGGTAACTGATGTCACCTGTCACTCTGCATATGCATTTGAATAAGGCAAGGTTACTGCATCCATTCAACCATCGCCAAGTCCCCAGCAGCCTTGAGGAGCGTGGGAGGCTCCAGCTGAGCGACTCCACAGTTTGCAAACTTTTTGAAGTGGGTCCTTTCTGCTCTCCAATTCCGCCCTCCGAGTCCTCGCTCCAGGTCCCTGCCACGCAGCAGAGTCGCGGTGCGATAGGGTGGGCGGCCCAGGGCTTCTGAGGAGCCACACAGGGATTAGGGAGAAGGTGAGGACGCGGAAAAGTTGGAGCCCAATCTTGGAGCCCAATCAGCGCGGCGTGGAGCACTCGCGCGCCCCAACCTTCAGGTGACCCCGCGCGGCGGCGGCGGCGGCGGGAGGCAGAGGCAGAGGCAGAGGCTGTTGCAGCGACCAGAGCCCGCAGCGGCTCCGAGCGCCTCCGGGAGGACAGCGGCGAGCTTGGAGAATCGTCATTGGCAAGCCGATCGCCCAGCTTCCGCGGCCGGGGGCTGGCTTGGAAGACGCGAGCCAGCTAGGACGCCGCTTCTTCACCTCTGTCCCGGGGGACCCTGTTGCAGGCTGGGCTCGGGGCAGTCCGCGAGAGAGCGGCCCTCGCCGCGGCTTTTCCACGCTGGGGCTGTGCGTGGCTGCGGCCGCGGTGGCGGCAGCGGCGGCGGCAGCTGCGACCGGAGCGGCGAGTCGGGGCCGCCCGGGCAGCGCTTCGCCGGGGCAGCATCGGCGGTGGTGGCGCCCGTGGCTCAGAATGCGACCCGGGGGCGCGCTGCTCGTCCTGCTCTCCTGCCTGCTGCTGCTGTTGCTGCTGCGACTGCTCTGGTGTCCAGCCGCCGCGCCCGCCAGCTCCAGGTAATTCCCCGGCCGCAGCTCGCCTACCCACCACGTCCAGTCGCTGAGTCCCGGGGAGCCCGGGGCACAGCTCGGCTCAGACTTTGACCAAGCAGCTGCTTGAGGATGAGTTGGGACCCGGGGTCTCAGAGAGGCGACCCGTGGCGCCCTGGCATGACACCAAGTGGAAAACGACCCATCTGGGTTGGGGGTCTGCAACGAGCATTGGGGGTCTCAGGAGTTGCGGAGCAAGACCTGCCGTCGGGGTTCCTCGCCAAGCTCCGCGTTTTACTCCTGGTTTTCCTGCCCTAAGATTTTTTCCCCCAACTCCGGGACTGGGGACTGGTCTGGAGAGTCGGGGTGCACAAAGATGCCAGGGTTAGGCTTGGAGCGCGCGCCCAGCCCGCCAGTCCCGGCTGCCAACCAGGTGCTGACAACCAGGTGTAATAACTTAGTTTTCTCCCTGGCTGTGCAGGCTTTGGGTGGAGGAGAACACGGAGCACACCAGCGGCACATCCGCAGCGCTGAGCTCGCCCTGGAGCCCCGCGCCCCCGGCCCCGCGCCCCAGGAACAGGTACTTCGCTGCTTAGGAGAGGGAGGGTGAGGACCCGGACGGATGCACCGGTGGGAATCGCCTGAGTGTGTGTGTGTGTGTGTGTGTGTGTGTGTGTGTGTGTGTGTGTGTGTGTGAGAGAGAGAGAGAGAGAGAGAGAGAGAGAGAGAGAGAGAGAAAGAGAACGCTTTAAAGAAGCTGTCCCTCCATGTGAGTATTCCTCCAACCAGGGAGACAGAACCGCTAAAAAACGCGCCACACTGGGTTAAGAGGATGAGTGGAATTCTCTAGATAAGTAGTTGTTTTCAAAAACCTGTCGCCTGCCCCCCCCCCAGCCTTTCAGCTTGTCTTTATTTAGCTGGTGTTTATTTTGTTTGTTTGTTTGTTTTTATACGCCGGTGTTGAGATAGGGTTTGGAGATAGGGTTTGGAGAGATGGAATTCTTCCATGTGCTGAGAATTGAGTTGAATGAATGTGCTGGTGTAGGAAATGGTGTTGGGGCTTTTTTGTATGAATTAGAGTATCTAAGGGTGCCGCAGGAAGAAAACATGTAACGTTGATGTAGTATTTTTTTCTGAAAAATTATAGAGACTAATAACACATCAGGTGCATAAAATTGGTGAGTGGAACGTATATGAAGAGAAGATTGGTATTGCTCGGGAGGTGCGAGAGGCCCAATACCCAGGAAGAGTGCGTGGAAGTTTCCAGAATGTTACATAGATTAGGTCTCACCCCCCCCCCCCCAATGTCCTTTTACAATGTTAAGAACACATAAGAGATTGTCCTTGTAGTTCTCCCCTAGATGATCAATAGACGTTGCTTTTGGTCACCCTGTAAATATTCTTAGTCTACTGAATTTCACCTTTACTTACTTAAGTGGTTTTTTTTTTTTTTTTTTTTTTTTGCTGTGAGGTAGTCTATTAAATCCATCCTTGTAGGTAAATCTTTATCTTCATCTCAGATTCATTTCCCAAGAAGTTGGATTATTAAGTCAAACTGTATGTACCTTTAACATTCTGAGTCACATTTATTTCCAATTGCTTCCTAGAAGGGTTCAATCAATTTTGCTTTCACACACAGAGGCACTGCTCTGCCTCTGCTTTATCATGGCAGTCTTCTATAGGGTCTTCCCCCCCCCCTTTTTATCTCTTGTGAATCTCTTTTCTTCTCTGTCCTTTTGTGTATTCTTGGCTCTTGGATTCACCTTAATCTTCTGATTGTATGACTGGACATTCTTTCCCATAAGGCTCTGGGCCTGACCCTAAGAATGATCTGGAAGTACCTGGAAGTAACTCAGCTGTGAGGAACAGTCCCAGCCTGCCACAGATACCTCACTGGAATTTCATTGTCTAATAGAGACACTAGGAAATCCTGGGGTAAAAAAACTTGAGAAAACACTGGTCTGTGGTTTAATTTCATGAAGCTTTGTATGCCCAGCAGGCACAGTTTCCTTCGTGAGCTGGGAGATGGGGAGGAGCATTCTCTCCATCCCCAAGTCATTCCACTGTTGTACATCCTGAAATTGCCCCTCAGGGAAAATTGGAAAGCATGTACTTAGACCATGTGGTCCCAGGCCCTTCCTGAGATCTCTGATGAAGTCCAACTTCTTTTGTCATACTTCTCTTACACTTGGCATGCTTTTTGAACTAATATAGATAATTCATATTTTTATCGAATATGGTCCATTTCCTTAAGATTCTTTTCATATAAAGCAGACGTCTGTGTTTGTAAAATCCTTTTTGTCCTTTGATGTATTTTATATCTTTTTCATTCAGGATTTTTATTATTTATGTAGCAGGGAAACACAGTTTAAGTTACTGCACTGGTTGGCTGTGTAGAGGAGTTGCTGCTTGTTCATTTTTCTGGGGCTGGTCTGCTGTTCCTCATTAATGATGTTAGTAGTAATAAGTGTAAATAGCACATAATGGACTCTCATGTGGCAGATCATGCATGGTCCATGTGTGTTAGACCATGAGGTCTAAACATTTATGTTCATTAACCCATTTAATCATTCAAAATGTTAAAAGAAACTGTTATACTCATTTTATAGATCAAGATGAAATAAATAAAAAAATTTCTGATGTCATAGTTAACAAACTGTGTAGTCAAGATTCAAACCCAGGCCACATGGATCCAGAATTTTAGTCTTAAAACTCCCTCTGGTACAATGTTTTATAGGTGCTGGCAAGTTGGTGTGTGTGTGTGTGTGTGTGTGTGTGTGTGTGTGTGTGTGTGTATGTTGAAATGGGACATTATAAGCAACTCTTTCTGGTAACACTTATTCTTTCTTGAAACACAGGGTCAGTATATCAGATTATATTTTTACCACCTCATTACTCTAAAATGGATGACATCTAGATATGTGTGGGCAAAGGGGCATAGAAGACAGAGTGCTGGAGGTGAGGGCTGGAGTTCAGGAGCATCGGATGCTTTATCTCCTCCAGTATCCAAAGCAGTTGTATTAATCACTTTTCTGTTGCTGTGATAAAACACCATGACCAAAGGAACTTATAAAAGGAAGAGTTTATTTGAGCTTACGATTGATGGTTCCAGGGAATTAGAGTCCATTGTGGCAGGAGGCATGGCGGCTGGAGCTGGAGCAGGAAGCCAAGGGTCACATCTTGCAATGAGCACAGGAAGCAGAGAAAGTGGCTGTAGACCACGAGGCTTGTTAAACTCACTAAGCCTGCCCCCAGTGACATACCTCCCCCAGCACGGCTACACCTTCTAAGACCTCCAAAAACAGCGCCACCAACTGGAGACAAATGTCTGAATACTTACAGCCTATGGGGGACACTCATTCAAACCACCACAGCAGTGTCCCTTTTCTATTTGGTGGCCAGGCTCCATGTCAATGAACAGTTATAGAACTGCAACTTCTGTTTCATTTGTGTGCTTTCCTCTTTAAGTATTGCACCTGCTGGAATTTCCATCATCTGGGTTTGTACTGATGCTATCTCTCAGAGATCTGATGATTTTCTTAGAGATATGAGGCATGTCCGAGATTGTCACTGAAATGTTTGCTCCGTGGCTGTGTCACTCTGTCTGCTAGTTAGACGCATGGCTAATTTCTCAGTCATATCTGGTCCCTCTTTAATTTTTTTTTTTTTAAATTTTTTAATTTTTTTATTTTTTTTTCTGTATGTGTATTAATGTACTGTCTGCATGCAGGTTTGTGCACCCGTGTCGTGCAACGCCGCGGAGGTCAGAAGAGGGTTTCAGATTCCCCTGGAACTGGAGTTCTCCTGGAATTGGAGTCTCAGACGGCTCTCGGCCGCCATGTGGGTGCTGGGGATCGAACCCGGGTCCTCTGTAAGAGCGGTCGGCACTCTTAACCGCTAGGCCATCTCTCCAGCCCCTGGTCCCTCTTTAAACACACATGGACTGCATGGTTTAGGAACCCAAATATCACGTTTCGATTTCCCTGTAGCACAAATAGATACATGTCTACTCTAAGTTAGTTTTGAAATATGGTTCATCCTAAGGGGTTATCTATTCTTGAAGCTATATTGGAGAGATGGTAGCCCTTCTCTGTCCTGTTATCACTTTTCATCTTACTCTGATATTGCCCCAACTTCTCTCTACAAGCCAGCCCTCATCCCCACCTTTTGTTGCCCCAGTACGAATTTTCAGGCTGATTAAAACATAGGACTTAACGGTAAGTTATAGAAAATAGAGGAAAAGGGCTGAGGAAACACAGGAATCTGTGTCTTCTGAGTGAAGAGGTCACAGGCTGAAAGAGGAGCACAACTGAGAAAAATCTCTCAGAGCTGCAGCAAGTCCCATTTTGCTTGTCTATAGAAGAACATTTCCTTATCATTTCTCTTTGGTCCCTTCCAGTAACATTCTTATGATTTCCTATAAGGAAAGGAGGTTTCAAGTTCCCTAGGATATTGTGTATTAAGATATACCAACAGGCTTCAAAATATAACCCCAATACAATCAATTCCTTTTCACATAAGCTTTATCAAAGACAGTTCTTGCCCCCCCCCAGTGAGTTTAGATTTATTTCTTTGAATACATTTCAGTGTTCAATTTTCTTTGTTTTAAAATCTCTTTTTTTCAATATCTTGAAGTGCATACCTTATTTATTTGTGATTTTTTCCTTTTCCTTTGTAAAGCAAATATCTAAATACTATGAGTTTTTCTTTGAACACAGCTTTGGGTTTATTCCTTTAGAAATGTTTTCAATTTTATTTTTGTGGTACTAGAGTTTGAATTCAGAGTCTTGTACATACAGATGCCAAATCACTGACCTACACCCTTAACCATGGACTCAAGATTTCTTAAGTGTGAATATCTAGTGTTCAGACTTTAAAAACTTTATGTTCTAGAGGCTGGAGGGATGGTTCAGTGGTTAAGTGCATAGTGCTCTTGCAGGGGATCCAAGCTGAAATCCCAGCATCTACATAGGGTGTCTTACAACCCCCAGTAATTCCAGGTCCAGGAGGATTTGACATCTCTGGCCTCTTTGGGCACCAACACTCACATGTACATATCTTCATAGGCATAATTTAAAATAGTAAAGTAAGCTGGGCGTGGTGGCGCATACCTTTAATACTAGCACTTGGGAGGCAGAGGTAGGTGGATCTCTGTGAGTTCAAGGCCAGCCTGGTCTACAGAGTGAGTTCTAGGACAGCTGGAGCTACAGGGAGACCCTGTCTCAAAATAAATAAATAAATAAACAAAATAGTAAAGTAAATCTTTAGAAGAGATAAAAATATATGTTCTAAATTGTGTATAATGACCTTGTTGCAGTGAAAAAATACTTTTTTGGTTTTATCCCCTACTTATTTGGAATATTAAATTTCCAGGTAGTTAACATTTTACTTAAATATTAATTTTTCTTAAACAATATTAATTTAGGTTTTAATTATAAAAGAAATCCAGCAACATGCTGTTGCAGTGTCATAAGTGAGTTCTCAAATGGAAATGGGGAATTGGATTATCATGAGGCTAATGAAGTGGTTAGCACAGGCCTCTGTGCAGGTAATCCGGAGTTCCCAGAATCCTTCACAGAAGTCATACAGATGTTGGCTGTGGTTTGATAACATTTAGTATTCCATGAGAACTTATCAATGGTGATGAGTTGGGATCCTGTGGCTGGCTGGGATTTTCTGGAGAGGAGCAGACATTCTTTGAATGTCCTGGCTAGTTGGCTCCTGGAATAACTAGGCAGTGAGTTCTCCAGAGTGTGTGGCCCCTAGTCTGCCTGCTATACCATTTGACCTTTCTCCCTTGCTTCCTCTCACCGTGCCTTCCTGCAGAGGTACCTGGCTAGTGTCACTTTGAGCATTGGGAATAGGCAGAGTTCAGATGTCAATTGTGTTATGTTCTAATTCCCATTATTGTAGGGATTGTTATTGCAGAGCTCATGTTACATGTTTTATTAACACATAAGAAAGGAAAAATTCCTGCCATTTTAGTACCCAGAAGATAGCTACTATTAATATTTTGTTACCTTTTCACTATTTTTATATACATTGTTATGCATCTTTTGATAAAAGTTGACAACATGAAATAACATCTGAACTTTTGTTCCCTTCATTTGTTTTCTTCTGCAACATACTTGTGAAGGCACAATATAGGAATGTATCCTAATGGACTTATTCTTTCCTTTTGAACATATAGCTCATTTATCATTTTTGATTTTGGTTTTTATTTGGAGCAAACTTAGACATCTGAATACACTCCTAAAAGTAGAAGAGCTACAGCACAGACCATATCAACACTTAAAACGCAAACTGTCACAATATCTGTTCCCAATTTATTCCCATTTTACTCGCACACGAGAGAGACTGCTGACCAAACTCTCTAGTAGTTTGTGTTTTCCTCTTTTTTTCCTAACTTTATCCTTGAGATGAGATGAAAAATTGATGCCTTAATCTGTTCTTGTTACGATTGTTCTTGATTTTTAGGATTTTAAAGGAGATATATATATATAT